>CM059445.1:61191403-61318318 GCA_030390025.1 Squalus acanthias
ACACAGAGAGACACACACAGAAACACAGTGAGACAGAGAGACACACAGAAACACAGAGAGACAGAGAGACACACACAGAAACACAGTGAGACAGAGAGAGACACACACAGAAACACAGAGAGACACACACAGAAACACAGTGAGACACAGAGAGACACACACAGAAACACAGTGAGACAGAGAGAGACACACACAGAAACACAGTGAGACACACACAGAAACACAGTGAGACACAGAGAGACACACACAGAAACACAGTGAGACACACAAACACAGTGAGACACAGAGAGACACACACAGAAACACAGTGAGACACACACAGAAACACAGTGAGACAGAGAGAGAGACACACACAGAAACACAGTGAGACACAGAGAGACACACACAGAAACACAGTGAGACACACAAACACAGTGAGACACAGAGAGACACACACAGAAACACAGTGAGACACACACAGAAACACAGTGAGACAGAGAGAGAGACACACAGAAACACAGTGAGACACAGAGAGACACACACAGAAACACAGTGAGACACACACAGAAACACAGTGAGACAGAGAGAGAGACACACACAGAAACACAGTGAGACACACACAGAAACACAGTGAGACAGAGAGAGAGACACACACAGAAACACAGTGAGACACAGAGAGACACACACAGAAACACAGTGAGACACACAAACACAGTGAGACACAGAGAGACACACACAGAAACACAGTGAGACACACACAGAAACACAGTGAGACAGAGAGAGAGACACACACAGAAACACAGTGAGACAGAGAGAGACACACACAGAAACACAGAGAGACACAGAGAGACACACACAGAAACACAGAGAGACAGAGAGAGACACACACAGAAACACAGAGAGACAGAGAGACACACACAGAAACACAGTGAGACACACAGAAACACAGTGAGACACAGAGAGACACACACAGAAACACAGAGAGACAGAGAGACACACACAGAAACACAGTGAGACACACAGAAACACAGTGAGACACAGAGAGACACACACAGAAACACAGAGACACAGAGAGACACACACAGAAACACAGTGAGACAGAGAGAGAGTCAGAGAGAAAGACAGAGAGAGAGAGACACACACAGAGAGAGACACAGAGAGAGAGAGACACAGAGAGACACACACAGAAACACAGTGAGACAGAGAGACACACAGAAACACAGAGAGACACAGAGAGACACACACAGAAACACAGTGAGACAGAGAGACACACAGAAACACAGAGAGACACAGAGAGACACACACAGAAACACAGAGAGACAGAGAGAGTCAGAGAGAGACAGAGAGACAGAGACAGAGAGAGAGAGAGACAGAGAGAGAGACACAGAAACACAGAGAGACAGAGAGAGTCAGAGAGAGACAGAGAGAGAGAGAGAGAGAGAGACAGAGAGAGAGAGAGGCAGAGAGAGAGACACAGAGAGTCAGAGAGACAGAGAGAGAGAGAGAGAGAGACAGAGACAGAGAGAGACACAGAGAGAGACACACACAGAAACACAGAGAGACACACAGACACACACACACATAATTGTGCACTAAGGAAGTTGATTTTCGGTAGAAATGGCACAGCTTTATGTGCTGTAAACCCCTGCAAATACCGACTGAGGGAGAGGGACAAAGAGCAAATCATTCATTCCACACAAAGCCTTCGTCAGCTCCGAGTGTTTTCTCTCTCTCCTTCTCTCCCTGTTTCTCCCCTCCTTTTATTCTCTCATTCTCTCCCCCCCCCCCACCATTCTCTCTCTCTCGCTCTCCCTCCCTCCCTCTCTCCAGCCCCTATGCTAACAAATCCAAGTGCTGACCAGACTCATCCATCAAGTCGCTGCCTTCAATTAACCGTACCGCAACGAGATCGATGAAATGCAATAAGGAAAGCTTTGCATTTCTGTACTTTATTAATTCGCTGACTAGCTCCAGCCATGAACGTGACACCAGAGATTAAACATTCAGGGGAGGGAGAGAGAGGATGGGGGGTGCTGGATGTTAAACAAAGGGACATGCTCGAAAGAAAAAAAGGATTCTGCAATGTAGCGAAGGAGGCAGCCACACAAAGATCACGTCTACCTCGGAGTTCCATGAATTAGGGAACTGGCCGAGAGAAGTTCAAACCCCCTCCCTGATTTCTTTAATGTGAAGCCCCCCCCCCCCCCCCACCCCGCCACCCAACCCCTCTCTGACAGTCGCCAAACTCAAACTAGCAGAAAGCGCACCAACAAATCCATCTGGGTGCAATGTATTTTCATCCTTCTCAGCATCAATGTCAAGTTCCTTGATAACACGATCAATAATCCGTTCATAGAAATGGGGAAAGGTCCTCGCCCTCTAAAGGAACCCAATTCCAGGCCCCCCCCCCCCCCAGGGGAGGTCTGCAGGGGGGAGGGCTGAAATGACCAGTGCAGCAGATCAGCATTTAAAAAAATAAGTGTCTGGAGAACCAAAGTCTAAATTTTAAAGAGAACAGCATCTCTGAGTTCAAATGTCACCTATTTATCTAATGCAATTCAGTCCAGACTCTTATGTGACATAGAAAGCAAGTGGCAGAGAGACAGTGGGTGCAGATCCCTGGGCACACAGCACTCAGAGTCCTTCAAACACACTTTCAACATTTCTTTGTCTTGATTGCATGGGGCTGGAGTATTATTGATGACACAATCTATTGCTGGCTATCTGTCTCCAGCTCTCTGTTTTTTTCCACTCTCTTTCTCTCTGTCTCTCTGTTTCAATCTGCCTCTTTCCATCTCTCTCTCTCTCTGTCTCACCCACTCCCATTGCCTCTGCATCTTCTCTCTGCCTTCCTCTCTCTGGTCCCATATATCTTCAACTCTTTCTCCCTCCTTAGCTCTCTCTCTTCCTCTCTCTCTCTGCCTCCCTGTCCCTCGTTCTGCTTTTTTTCCCTGTCACTGTTTTTTACCATCTCTCTCTCTCTCTCTTTCTATTTCTTAACATTTCTCTCCCTGTTTCACCCCATCTCTCTCTCTTTTGTCCAATTCTCTCTCTCTGATTCTCCGTTTTTATTTTTCAGTTTCTTCCAATCTTTTTCTTGTGTTCATGCCTCTATCGTCGCTTCTTTTTATGTTTCTCTCCATTTCTTTCTATCTCTCTCATTCCCTCTCTATTTTCTCTCCATTTCTGTTTCTCCGTCTCTCCCCATTTTCCCCAACTCTCAGTCCTGCTATTTCCCCCATCTCTTTCTCCCTCTCTCTCTCACCATCCCTGTTTCTCCCCGTCACTCTCCCTTTATTTTTCTCCCCATTTCTTTCTCCCTGTCTCTCCCCATCTTCTCACACTATTTCTGCCCAATTCTCCCTCCCCTTCCCTCCAATCTGTGTCTTTCTCTATTCCCAGAATGTTCCCAGAATTAAACTGCCCTACATTTGATGGTTTGCAGCAGTTCCAACAGCTTGAATTATTTCTTTTATTTGTGAATGACAGAAACGGTACATGCTTTAAACTGTGAGAATTGGTTTTTTTTAACGAGAACAACACAAGCCAGGTTGCTCGCCCAGTGACCCTGACTACATGCTCTGGTCGCACTGACTCTCCTCCAGAACCTCCGATAATTTGGCTTTAAGTGTGGAGCAGCCCAGACTGCAACAGATCGGTGTGGACACAGACTGCATCACTGGAAGGGCAGTCAACGAGAGGGGGAATCACTGAGCTGGCAGGAATGCTCTCTGGGCGGCTGATTTATCATGTCTGCTGTTTTTGGCTCAGTACAGGGGGTGAAACACACACCACCTCGCTCTTTGTAACAGCACAAAAGGCCGACGAATCTATAATTCTGGTTTAACTCGTCTCTTGCCCTCAAATATTGTGACAAACGCAGGCAAAGGCAGGCTTATTACTAAGCTGCCAGAGGAAAGAACTCTTCCAAGCAGACCATCTGGCCCAGCTCCTGTCCCTGTTGCACCCTTGCCTCTGCCAGCTCACTCAGATGCCTTCTTAATTTCCACATCTCTCGGTTTGTGCCTTTTCTCTCTCTCTCTCTGGTGGACAATGGCTAACAGGCGCGGCATTCATCCGCAGAATCAAGTTTATGTGAGAACCGTCTCATCTCCTGACCCCACATTTGCATTTGAATCACTGATAAAATGCGAAAGTGAAAAGCTGGTCTCGCTGGGTGAGGGACATCATGGAGAATAACCTCAGACAAGGAACTCACTGCTCTGGGGACTCTAACTGTCTGTCCCCACTGTTGAACAGCTCTAATCCTTTAGCCGTGAGGATAATATATATATATATATACACACACACAAACAGGTCTGCCTCTGCTAGTTTCATCTCTGCCCCAGTTGTCCATTAGTAAATGTCATTTATCTTATTTTCTGTTAGATGGAGAACAGCAGACAGAATGTGTGATAGGAGTGGGAGGGGCTGAAATGCAGCATCTAAAGGGTTAAACAGGCTGGAGTGAAATCTACTGTAAATGACAAGGGAGCTGAAACACTTCCACAAAGAGCAAGGAGCCTCCCAAGGGCCGCATCACCCCCCATCCCTCCCCCCATACCGTATCCCTGATGGGAGAGTCCCACACACTGTTATTAGTGCAACTATCTCTGTGACCATGTGGGCTGGAAACCAACTGGTTAACCACAAGTGCCCCCAGGATCCAACACTGTGCCATCACACCCTCATCAAACTCCCAGACTGCTTGTTCACACACACTCACTCTCTCCCTTTCACATTCTCTCACACTCTCTCTCTCACACAGACTCTCATTCTCCCTTTCACATTCTCTCACTCTCACACATACACACTCACATTCTCTGTCTTACACTCACATATTTTCTCATTCTCATAGTCTCTTTCTCATTTTTTCACCGTCTCACTCACACACACACAATCTAACATTCTTTCACCATCTTTCTCTCACACAAACACTGTCACAAACTGTCTCACTCTGTCACCCACTCTGTCACACACACACTCTCACCCCCCCCCACACATGCACACACCCTCTCTCGCACACACTCTCACACACACACACTCTCACTCACACACACACACTCTCACTCTCTCACACACACTCTCTCTCTCACACACACACTCACTCTCTCACACACACACTCACTCTCACACAAACACTCTCACTCTCACTCACACACACTCACTCTCACACACACACTCTCACTCACACACACACACTCTCACTGTCTCACACACACTCTCTCTCACACACTCTCACTCACACACACACACTCTCACTGTCTCACACACACACTCACTCTCTCACACACACTCTCTCACACACTCTCACTCTCTCACACACACTCTCACTCTCTCACACACACTCTCACACACACTCTCTCTCACTCACACACACTCTCTCTCACACACACACTCTCACTCACACACACACTCTCACTCTCTCACACACACTCTCTCACACACTCTCACTCTCTCACACACACTCTCACACACACTCTCACTCTCACACACACACTCTCACACACACTCTCACTCACACACTCTCACACACACTCTCACACACACTCTCACTCACTCACACACACTCTCACTCACACACACACTCTCACTCACACACACACTCTCACTCACACACACACACACTCTCACTCTCTCACACACACTCTCACTCTCTCACACACTCTCACTCTCTCACACACACTCTCACTCACACACACACACACTCTCACTCTCTCACACACACTCTCACTCTCACACACACTCTCACTCTCTCACACACACACTCTCACTCTCTCACACACACACTCTCACTCTCTCACACACACACTCACTCACTCTCACACACACACTCACTCTCACACTCTCACTCTCACTCTCACACACACTCTCTCTCTCTCACACACACTCTCTCTCACACACTCACTCTCTCTCTCACACACACACTCACTCTCTCACACACACTCACTCTCTCTCACACACTCTCTCTCACACACACTCACTCTCTCACACACACACTCACTCTCACACACACTCGCTCTCTCACACACACACACTCGCTCACACACACTCGCTCACACACACACTCGCTCTCACACACACACTCTCTCACACACACACACTCACTCTCTCACACACACACACTCGCTCTTTCACACACACACACTCGCTCACACACACTCACACACACTCACACACACTCGCTCTCACACACACACTCTCTCTCTCTCTCACACTCTCTCTCACACACACTCACTCTCTCACACACACACTCACTCTCTCACACACACACTCGCTCTCACACACACTCGCTCTCTCACACACACACACTCGCTCACACACACACTCGCTCTCACACACACACTCTCTCACACACACACACTCACTCTCTCACACACACACTCGCTCTCACACATACTCGCTCTTTCACACACACACACTCGCTCACACACACACTCGCTCACACACACTCGCTCACACACACACACACACACACTCACACACACACTCGCTCTCTCACACACACACGCTCGCTCTCTCACACACACACGCTCGCTCTCTCACACACACACGCTCGCTCTCTCACACACACACGCTCGCTCTCTCACACACACACGCTCGCTCACACACACACTCGCTCGCTCGCATACACACGCTCGCTCACACACTCGCTCGCTCTCTCACACACACACGCTCGCTCTCTCACACACACACGCTCGCTCACACACTCGCTCGCTCTCTCACACACACATGCTCGCTCGCACACACACTCGCTCGCTCGCACACGCTCGCTCGCACACACACGCTCGCTCGCACACACACGCTCGCTCTCTCACACACACGCTCGCTCTCTCACACACACACGCTCGCTCTCACACACACACGCTCGCTCTCTCACACACACTCGCTCGCTCTCTCACACACACACGCTCGCTCACACACACACTCGCTCGCTCGCACACGCTCGCTCGCACACACACGCTCGCTCTCTCACACACACGCTCGCTCTCTCACACACATCGCTCGCTCTCACACACACACGCTCGCTCTCTCACACACACACGCTCGCTCTCTCACACACACGCTCGCTCTCTCACATACACGCTCGCTCGCACACACACGCTCGCCTCTCTCACACACACGCTCGCTCTCTCACACACACACGCTCGCTCTCACACACACACGCTCGCTCTCACACACACACACGC
The DNA here is from genome assembly GCA_030390025.1 of Squalus acanthias. Taxonomy (NCBI): domain Eukaryota; kingdom Metazoa; phylum Chordata; class Chondrichthyes; order Squaliformes; family Squalidae; genus Squalus; species Squalus acanthias. The sequence continues at coordinate 61,198,573 of CM059445.1, forward strand.
TCGCTCTCTCACACACACACGCTCGCTCTCTCACACACACACGCTCGCTCTCTCACACACACGCTCGCTCGCACACACACGCTCGCTCTCTCACACACACGCTCGCTCGCACACACACGCTCGCTCTCTCACACACACGCTCGCTCTCTCACACACACACGCTCACTCTCTCACACACACACGCTCGCTCTCTCACACACACACGCTCGCTCTCTCACACACACACGCTCGCTCTCTCACACACACGCTCGCTCGCACACACACGCTCGCTCTCTCACACACACACGCTCGCTCTCTCACACACACACGCTCACTCTCTCACACACACACTCACTCACTCTCACACACACACGCTCGCTCTCTCACACACACACGCTCGCTCTCTCACACACACACTCACTCACTCTCTCACACACACACGCTCGCTCTCTCACACACACACGCTCGCTCTCTCACACACACACGCTCGCTCTCACACACACGCTCGCTCTCACACACACGCTCGCTCTCTCACACACACACGCTCGCTCTCACCACCCCCCCCACCCACACACGCTCGGTCTCTCACACACACACTCACTCACTCTCTCACACACACACGCTCGCTCTCACACACACACGCTCGCTCACACACACACGCTCGCTCACACACACACGCTCGCTCACACACACACTCGCTCGCTCGCACACACACGCTCGCTCCCTCACACACACACGCTCGCTCTCACACACACACGCTCGTTCGCACACACACACACACTCGCTCGCACACACACACACACTCGCTCGCACACACACACTCGCTCACACACACACGCTCGCTCGCTCGCACACACACGCTCGCTCTCTCACACACACTCGCTCGCTCACACACACACACTCGCTCGCACACACACACTCGCTCGCACACACACACTCGCTCGCTCACACACACTCGCTCACACACAAACTCACTCACACACACACACTCGCTCACACACACACTCGCTCGCTCGCACACACACGCTCGCTCTCTCACACACACACGCTCGCTCACACACACACTCACTCTCTCACACACACACGCTCGCTCACACACACACACACGCTCGCTCTCTCACACACACACGCTCACTCGCACACACACAGTCACTCACACACAGTCGCTCACACACACACACACACACACTTGCTCACACACACACACTCTTTTTTCTGCATTTGCCTTGCCACATGAGGAGGGGGTAAAAGGTCACTGGCCGTGTTTATATCTCCACACACACAAGCAAACCCTGGCTTCCTTCAATTCTTCACCTGCTGTTGGCCAACTACGAAACTACGGAAAAGGTCTATTTGGTTTGAACACAAACATAAATTTCCTGAGCTTTACAGAAATGGGTGTCAAATACGGATGTAAAACAATTGAATTCTGCAGCGTCCTCAGGTGTAGTTTGTCTGTACTAAGATGAACTGTCATTGGCACTGATCTGTGTAACCTCCCCCAGCCCTCCAACCCTCCTGATCTCTGTAACCTCCCCCAGCCCTCCAACCCTCCCGATCTCTGTAACCTCCCCCAGCCCTCCAACCCTCCTGATCTCTGTAACCTCCCCCAGCCCTCCAACCCTCCTGATCTCTGTAACCTCCCCCAGCCCTCCAACCCTCCCTATCTCTGTAACCTCCCCCAGCCCTCCAACCCTCCCTATCTCTGTAACCTCCCCAGCCCTCCAACCCTCCCTATCTCTGTAACCTCCCCCAGCCCTACAATCTTCCCTATCTCTGTAACCTCCCCCAGCCCTACAATCTTCCCTATCTCTGTAACCTCCCCCAGCCCGCCAGCCCTCCCTATCTCTGTAACCTCCCCCAGCCCCACAATCTTCCCTATCTCTGTAACCTCCCCCAGCCCTACAATCTTCCCTATCTCTGTAACCTCCCCCAACCCTACAATCTTCCCTATCTCTGTAACCTCCCCCAGCCCTCTTACCCTCCCTATCTCTGTAACCTCCCCCAGCCCTACAACCCTCCCTATCTCTGTAACCTCCCCCAGCCCTACAACCCTCCCTATCTCTGTAACCTCCCCCAGCCCTCTTACCCTCCCTATCTCTGTAACCTCCCCCAGCCCCTCCAACCCTCCCTATCTCTGTAACCTCCCCAGCCCTCCAACCCTCCCTATCTCTGTAACCTCCCCCAGCCTCCAACCCTCCCTATCTCTGTAACCTCCCCCAGCCCTCCAACCCTCCCTATCTCTGTAACCTCCCCCAGCCCTCTTACCCTCCCTATCTCTGTAACCTCCCCCAGCCCTCCAACCCTCCCTATCTCTGTAACCTCCCCCAGCCCTCTTACCCTCCCTATCTCTGTAACCTCCCCAGCCCTCTACCCTCCCTATCTCTGTAACCTCCCCCAGCTCTCCAACCCTCCCTATCTCTGTAACCTCCTCCAGCCCTCCAACCCTCCCTATCTCTGTAACCTCCCCCAGCCCTCTTACCCTCCCTATCTCTGTAACCTCCCCCAGCCCTACAATCTTCCCTATCTCTGTAACCTCCCCAGCCCTCTTACCCTCCCTATCTCTGTAACCTCCCCCAGCCCTACAACCCTCCCTATCTCTGTAACCTCCCCCAGCCCTCTTACCCTCCCTATCTCCGTAACCTCCCCCAGCCCCTCCAACCCTCCCTATCTCTGTAACCTCCCCCAGCCCTCCAACCCTCCCTATCTCTGTAACCTCCCCCAGCCCTCCAACCCTCCCTATCTCTGTAACCTCCCCCAGCCCTCCAACCCTCCCTATCTCTGTAACCTCCCCCAGCCCTACAATCTTCCCTATCTCTGTAACCTCCCCCAGCCCTCTTACCCTCCCTATCTCTGTAACCTCCCCCAGCCCTCCAACCCTCCCTATCTCTGTAACCTCCCCCAGCCCTCGTACCCTCCCTATCGCTGTAACCTCCTCCAGCCCTCCAACCCTCCCTATCTCTGTAACCTCCCCCAGCCCTACAATCTTCCCTATCTCTGTACCTCCTCCAGCCCCACTACCCTCCGAGAGCTCTGTAACTTCCTCCGGCCCTACAACCCTCTGAGATCTCTGTGCTCCTCTAATTCTGGCCTCCCCGATTTCCTTCGCTCCACCATTGGCGGCCGTGCCTTCAGCTGCCTGGGGCCCCAAGCTCTGGAATTCTCTCCCTAAACCTCTCCACCTCTTTCCTCCTTTAAGTCGCTCCTTAAAACCTACCTCTTTGACCAAGCTTTTGGTCACCTGTCCCTAATATCTCCTTATGTGTTAAATTTTGTTTGATTACGCTCCTGTGAAGCACCTTGGGATGTTTTACTACATTAAAGAAGCTGTATAAATACAAGTTGTTGTTGTTGTTGAACTATAAATGAGATACCGAAGCCTCGACCTTAACCTAACCCACGTGGCGGGAACGAGGTGGGTTTGGGTTGGATCGCCATTTTACATCCGCCTGATTTTACGCTCCATTGACACCGGGCGCAGTGTAAAACGGGCACTCGACCTGAACTCCCCACACTCTCGCTGGGCAGTTTAGATTAGAATTGGGGCCCAAAAGTCTGAATCTTTTAAAAGAAAAGAAAACCATTTTTTTTTCGCCACGACTGAGATTATCTGATTGTTGCTATCTGAATGCTAGTGTGAACAAGTTGTTATTTTTTACGGTGCAACTCTGCTCGAGTCAGTTCCTGGAAAATGTTCTGGTCATTATCACATCGCTGTTTGTGGGAGCTTGCTGTGCGCAAATTGGCTGCTGCGTTTCCCACATTACAACAGTGACTACACTTCAAAAAGTACTTCATTGGCTGTGAAGCGCTTTGGGACATCCTGAGCGTGTGAAAGACACGATAGAAATGTAAGTCCTTTCTTTTCTTTATCTTATATTTATGAGTGAAAAAAGATAATTTATCTTTGTTTATATTTAAATCACTGAAAAAATCTCTCGCTGCACTTGAAATGCCATAGCATACAAGGCTACGGACCAAGTGCTGGAAAATGGGATTAGAATAGACAGGGCTTGATGGCCGGCGCGGACACGATGGGCCGAAGGGCCTCTCTCTGTGCTGTATAACTCTGTGACTCTATGCAGATTCTAGCAGTTTTAATTTAAGAAGCAACTAAACTCTGCGGGGGTTGAAGGGCTGGATGTGAAAAAAAAAAGTTGATGCAAATTTTGAAACTTTTTTTTTAAAAGCATACGACTCCAGTACCTATGAATATATAATCCATCTTTAAGTTAAAACGCTCAGAGTGTGCTTTAGATATTCATTTGCTGCACCGAGAGAGAATGCATGACTGTGCAGTTGATTTATGCTGGAGTCTAACCTGAAAGCATTTGCTGTCTTCTTGCCTTTCATTCATTACGGAGACAGAAGCCTGAGTAGGTCAGGAGCGGACAATGAATTTCAATAGCCTGTCACAAAGACCATCCCACAATGCCAAAAGGAATTTTCTGAAGAGAGATGCTTGCCACCCGGATATATGGTCCACTATCTGATCTTCCGTTCAGCCATTTGCAGATTCCGCCTCCCTCTTGGTAACCTTGAGGGGCGAGCGAGACAGTTAAACAGGTTTTGTTTTTTTCTCTGAACGTTCCTGAAAGGCAGTGCCTTGGCTGATCAATCTCCCGACTCATTTAATATCACTGCCAGGGCCGAGGAGGGAAATGATCTATTGCGTTGATTGAGCACTTACTGAGGAGTGCGGTGGAGGGAAAAAATGGGCAGATGCATCTCAAGCCTCCTCTATCTCAAGTCCTTGATACCAAGACATTAGCCCCAAATGCTTGGGCCAAATCAGAGAAAGACTGCCAGATTGACCCATTCAACTTGATCGATTTTTGTTAGGCAAGAGTATTAAAGGTTACGGAACCAAAGCGGGTAGATGGAGTTAAGATACAGATCAGCCATGATCTAATTGAATGGTGGAAGAGGCTCGAGGGGCTGAATGGCCTCCTCCTGTTCCTATGTTTCCCACATTACAACAGTGACTACACTTCAAAAAGTACTTCATTGGCTGTAAAATGCTTTGGATGTCCTGAGGTTGTGCAAGGCGCTACCCTCAGCTTGGATTTTGTCCTCAAGTCTCTAAAGTGGGACTTGAACCCACAACCTTCTGACTCAGAATCAAGAGTGCTACCAACTGAGCCACGGCTGACACTCAGTGGGCGGCTCTCTCACCTCTGAGTCAGAAGGTTGTGTGTTCAAGTCCCGCTCCAGAGACTTGAGCACAAAATCTAGGCTGACACTCCCAGGGCAGTGCTGAGGGAGTGCTGCACTGTTGGAGGTGCCGTCTTTTGGATTAGACAATCAACCGAGGCCCCATATGCCCTTTCAGGTAGTCGTAAAAGATCCCGAGAGATCAGAGGATGTTTGAAATGAGGGCGGGAGGTCCTTAAAATCAATAGCCAATGGATTAATTCACCACATGTTTTGGGTGGGGAAACCCCCCCCTCCTATTGTGCCCAAGGTGGATGTAAAAGATCCCACGGCACTATTTTGAAGAAGAGCGGGGGAGTTCTCCCCGGTGTCCTGGGGCCAATATTTATCCCTCAATCAACATCACTAAAACAGATAATTTGGTCATTATCACAGTGCTGTTTGTGGGAGCTTGCTGTGCGCAAATTGGCTGCTGCGTTTCCTACATTACAGCAGTGACCACACTTCAAATAGTACTTAATTGGCTGTAAAGCGCTTTGGGACGTCCTGAGGTCATGAAAGGTGCTATAGAAATGCGAGTTTTTCTTTCAAACGTTGGCAAAACTAACGCCGCCCATTCAAGGTCCCGAAAACACCTTAACATCTCAGGCCTGGGCTCCATCAACCTCCCCAGCTGTCACCTTACGTTAAGTTCAGAAGTGCAGGACCTTGGTGAACTGTGTGATCCTGAACTCAGCTTCCTCATCCACCTCCGTCTGTCACCAAGACTGCTTTGCTTCATCTCAGGAACACTGCGCTCCATCACCGTGGCCTCTCCCCCCAAACCATGCTGGATCCTTACTCCCTCTTCTTATTGCCTGGCCTGGCCAGCCTTCCATCCTCTAAGACTTAAAACCAACCCAAAATCCCGCAGCCTGCACTCCCGTCCCACACGCCTGTCCTTGATAAGCTCCAAAAGTGCCCTATACCACCAGCAAACTGACAGCCCTCGGAGATCTCTGCATTCCTCCAATTCTGGCCACTTGCGCATCCCCTGATTTTAATCGATCCACCATAGGTGGCTGTCTATGCTGGTTCCCACTGGAACCCTCTATTATTTTTAGAAGCCTCCCCAGGTTCCTTCCATGTTGTTGTCCTTCCTGTGACCTCCTGCGTGTCCGACTGGTGATTACTGGATGGCTGGTGCTGAGCACAGTAAGAATCTCCAAAGGTTTTTAAACCGCAACAAATGTCATTGTAGAATCGCACAGTGCAGAAGGAGGCCATTCGGCCCATCGTGCCTGTACCGACTCCCTCAAAGATTCTATCCAATTAGTCCCACTCTCCCTGCCCCACAGACCTGCAATTCAAGTATTTATATCCAATTCCCTTTTGAAAGTTACTATTGAATCTGCTTCCACCGTCGGTTCAGGCAGCGCATTCCAGATCGTAACAAGTCGTTGCGTAAAAATATTCTCCTCATTTCCCCTCTGGCTTTTTTGCCAATTATTTTAAATCTGTGTCCTCTGGTTACTGACCCTCCTGCCACTGGGAACTGTTTCTCCCGATCCACTCCATCAAAACACCTCCTAATGTAGAGCACCTTTGCCAAAGTCTTGCCGTCACATCAGTTCCACACTCATTTTTCTGGGTGTGTGTTATTCTTTGTTTTTGGATTTCTCTGCCGACTCGTTGTTCTTTCATGAAGCTCCCTTCAGCAGGAAAATCACTCATCAATCTCCACGGTTCTGGTTTAGCTAAACACATCTCACTCCATTCTAAGTGCCGTCGGCGCAACAGACAAGGGACAGTTTATCACCTGCTCTCCTGACCACTTTAGCACTTCAGAGACAACCTCCTGCTGAGGCCTGACTGATCTGATGGCACAGTGTGTGTCACTGAGAACCCCCTCCGGCATCAACACTCACGCAAAGAAGATGGGGAAAAGAAAAGATACTTTGGTAGCGTCCACTCATTTAGGGGGACTGGTGGTTTGCAAAGCAATCAGAAAGAGGCATTTGTACATTTCCATAGTGACCAAAGACTGCAATGCAAAACTGTAATTCAGGTTTACCAAGTATCAACAACAACTCGCATTTATACAACGCATTTAACGGAGCAAAACCTCCCAAGGTGCTTCACAAGAGCGTTATCAATAAAAACATTTTTTGCACATGAAAAATTGAAATGAATAGATCAATTGAATGAAGCAACTCTGAATTAACAAGAGTATCCTGCAACGTTTTGTCAGTCTTGACCCATTGTAAGAACTAGGAGGGGGAGTAGGCCATTCGGCCCCTCGAGCCTGCTCCGCCATTCAATAAGATCATGACTGATCTTCTACCTCATCTCCACTTTCCTGAACTATCCCCATATCCCTTAATATTCAAAAATCTATTGATCTCTGTCTTGAATATACTCAACGACTGAGCCTCCACAGCCCTCTGGGGTAGAGAATTCCAAAGATTCACAACCCTCTGAGTGAAGAAATTTCTCCTCATCTCAGTCCTAAATGGCCAACTCCTTATTCTGAGACTGTGACCCCTGGTTCTAGACTCCCCAGCCAGGGGAAACATCCTCTCAGCATCTACTGACAGCATCTGAAAGCATCCACCTTCTGTCACTACTTGTTAAGTGTGGTTTGAAAGCTCAGTTGTCAGTGTAAGGTCAGCTTATAACTCTGGCAATTTAATGTACATACACACACACACAAATTACATCGCATTTACAGCACAGAAACAGATCCATGCCGGCGTTTATGCTCCACACGAGCCTCCTCCCACCCCATCAGCATATCCTTCTATTCCTTTCTCCCTCATGTGTTTATCTAGCTTCCCCTTAAATGCATCTATACAAAGCAGCCCACTTGATTGGCACCCCATCCACCACCTTAAACATTCACTCCCTCCACCACCGGCGTACCGTGGCTGCAGTGTGCACCATCTACAAGATGCACTGCAGCAACTCTCCAAGGCTTCTTCGGCAGCACCTCCCAAACCCGCGACCTCTTCCACCTAGAAGGACAAGGGCAGCAGGCGCATGGGAACAGCACCACCTCCAAGTCCCCCTCCAAGTCACACCCCATCCTGACTTAGAAGTATATCACCGTTCCTTCATCATCGCTGGGTCAAAATCCAGGAACTCCCTCCCTAACAGCACTATGGGAGCACCTTCACCACATGGACTGCAGCCGTTCAAGGCGGCGGCTCGCCACCACCTTCTCAAGGGCAATTAGGGATGGGCAATAAATGCTGGCCTTGCCAGCGACGCCCACATCCCATAAATGATTTTTTTTTTAAACTACTCCTTGTGGTAGCGAGTTCCACATTCTCACCACTTTCTGGGTAAAGACATTTCTGCTGAATTCCTTATTGGATTTATTAGTGACTATCTTATATTGATGGCCCCTAGTTTTCGACTTCTCCATAAGTGGAAACATCTTCTCTACGTCTACACTATCGAACCCCTTCATAGTTTTATAGACCTCTATCAGGTCACCCCTCAGCCTTCTCTTTTCTAGAGGAAAGAGCCCCAGCCTGTTCAGCCTTTCTTGATAGTTATAACCTCTCAGTTCTGGTATCATCCTTGTAAATAAATGCACAGACATGTACACAGGCAAACAGAGACACAGATAATAGACAGAGGGAGACACACACGTTGATATTCACACTCACTCACTCACACGATCCCCCACAAGTACCGCAGTCAGTTCCATATTACAACGTCTCGGTGGCTTCAAGAAATTCTTTGACAAATTGCTACTGTTGACACCACTGTCCACGCTCCGAGAGGCCTCAATCCCACTGTAATAAGCACATCTCTCATACTTTGACAGCACATGCTGCTCCAAAGCCCCTACAGCCTGTAATAGCAGCACAGTATCACCCTCGCCATCAGGGCCCTTCTGTCATGGCCAAGGTTTTACACTGTCAGATTCATATTTCTGACAACCCCTTTAACGTGATTGTCTCGCAATGACTTTGGTTTTCAATAACAGGCTTCGTCTTTTCTTGGACAACCACCTCTATGAAAATATATTGTGCAGAACTCCAGAGAGTTCTCTCTCTGTTGATGGGCAGTAAACGAGAGCAGTTGCCGGCCGGGAGGGGGTGGGGGTAAATCGGTGATATAGCTAGTTCACCTTGGGACTCGGGTTCAAACCTAGCCCAGGCTGACTGGAGGAAAGTCTCCTTTCTCCCCCGTGGTAAAGGTCCTACATGACACGAGTTAGAGACTCTTGCACCCTGGTCCCTTGCCCTAACACAAAACTGCTCCTAATGAACAACCTCACTCTCAGAAGCCATAGAATCACACAGTACAGAAGGAGGCAATTTGGTCCATCGTTCTTGTGCCGGCTCTTTGAAAGAGCTATCCAATTAGTCCCACTCTCCTGCACTTTCCCCATAGACTTGCAAATTTCTCCTTTTCAAGTATTTATCCAATTCCCTTTTGAAAGTTACTATTGAATCTGCTTCCACCGCCCTTTCAGGCAGCGCGTTCCAGATCACAACAACTCGCTGCGTAAAAAAAAAATTCTCCTCATCTCACCTCTGGTTCTTTTGCTAATTATCTTAAATCTGTGTCCTCTGGTTACCGACTCTTCTGCCACTGGAATCAGTTTCTCCCTATCTACTCTATCAAAACCCTTCATGATTTTGAACACCTCTTTAAATCTCCCCGTAACCTTCTCTGCTCTAAGCAAAACAATCCCAGCTTCTCTAGTCTTTCCACATAACTGAAGTCCCTCATCCCTGGTGCCATCTAGTCAATCTCCTCTGCACCCTCTCCAAGGCCTTGACTTCCTTCCTAAAGTGTGGTGCCCAGAATTGGACACAATACTCCAGCTGAGGCCCAACCAGAGTTTTAGGAAGGAATAACTTGCTGAAAGATGGCTGTTGTGGGAAATGGAACCGTTGGTACTCGTCCATTGGGGGTGTTGCTATTATAGGGTAGGGGCTAAAGCGTGCTCCAGCAGAGTAGAATGAGCTTCACTCTGCAGCTGGACGTACCATACCCAATGTGGAAGAGCTTAACTTTGACACTGGGTGTACCTGAAATGGGACAGTATCCCGTTCCACAGAGCTAATAGCCTCTACCTTAAGGACAAAGTGAGCCGCCATCTTTTTTTGGATGGAGAGAGAATGGGCCAGCAAATGATGTCATCATGCAAGCAAGGTCGTGATCCTTTCCTGACACAAGGGTGTAACTGATGGAAATTGCATCACAATGTTTGAATATCTGACAAACAAGCAAAGTTATTTTGCCAAATAAACACTGAGCTCTTTAAGATGTACCTACTGCAAGCAATGCAGTGTTGGGAAAGGAAGTATTTATCTTGAGGGCATATGTTTCGCCCCTGTTGGCATTATTGATTGGACTCATAACCGTTGAAAATTAGAACTGTATCTTTTTTAAGTTGTCCCTATTCAGGATTATACAAACGTTTTGATTTTTGGTAAATTTATCTGCTCAAGATGAGGGATGTTAATGTTGGGGTTCAACACTTTACCCACCCCCATTTTTGTCAGCCAGTGTCACCATCAAGCACTCCTAACTCAACCACGGAATGAATCAGATGCAGAATAAAGCTTTCCCTCTTCACTGGTGCCACAATGCACCTCTACCCGTCTTCCAAGAACACCCACAGCTCAACAGCTCTACTTTCTGGGCTGGCCATTACCACGGTTGCTCGGAGTGAAGCTGAACATTTGCAATGAATCGTGGAGCCAGTGCCCGCTAGGATCTGGGTCAATCCTCCTGCAAACTCATTTCATGTAGGACCTTTACAACCAACAACGTGAGCAGAATCTTCACCCCAATAGTCTCAAGCCCAGGTCGAAGAGGTGATTGGCAGCACTCTTAACCAATCGCATCGCTCCCCTTCCACCCACTGCAAGACTTGAGAGTCTCAGCTTTTCACTTGCAAGGGATTCTGCGAAATGTACTTTTGTTTGGGCCTTTTACAACGGATGCTGGGAAATGTACAAATGGGCCTGCTTAAAAAAACTGGAGTTGCTCCACCCAAAGGTCGCTCGTACTTTACTCACGGCACAGACACGCTTCCACAGGTAACTCACCCAAGTGACTATCCTTCAGTGAACCCACAAGGATTTTTGTTCTGAAATCTCAGGAGTCATCTGTCTTAGTGGAGGCTGCACTCGGCTGCGCTACAGTTGGCTTCAGCCACTCCGGGCTAGGGATGGGGACCGATATCAGCAGTGGGAGCTGTGGCTGAGGACAGGATCGGGTTTGTCCTACAGGATAAGTACAGATAGTTCCCGTTGTCAAGCAATGCACCAATGGGACAATGCGCCAGTCAGTAAAGAGGCATATCATGTTTACCCTCCAGCCTTTTTGAAAATTGCACGGGGTGTTATAACAGGCGACCGATCCGATATCCCCCGTCTTACGACTCCTTCCACCCCTCAAAGTTGCTTTGCTTGGTGGGGGAAATGTCTGTCGCTGTATAGTCTGAGACATAAGGAATGGATACTTAAGCACTTTCAACTTCAACAATAACACCCCGCACGATTTTCCAAATAGCTGGAGGGTAAACATGCCTCTACACTGACTGCCCCATTGTCCCATTGATGCTTTGCTTAGTGGGGGAACTGTCTGTAACCCAAAGCCAGGAGTTTACGGGTTTCTCCACCATTGGCGGCCGTGCCTTCAGCCGTCTAAGCCCCAAGCTCTGGAGTTCCTTCCCTAACTCTCTTCTCTTCTCTCTCCTCCTTTAAGACGCTCCTTAAGGCCTACCTCTTTGACCAAGCCCTTGTCCTAATATCTCCTTATCTGGCTCGGTGTCCAGTTGTTGTCTGATAACGCTCCTGTGAAGCACCTTGGGATGTTTTACTACCTTAAAGGCGCTGTATAAATGCAAGTTGTTGCTGAGTGCAAATTAACCGTGATGTCAGATCCAATAAACAGAGATATGGAGGGTTGTGCTCACAAGGATTATTTTTTCTGTTTGCAAGCTAGAAATTCGTGCTGGTAGTGCCTTGTTTAAAGTCAAAGGAAATGCATGGGGTGACGTGCTGTGCTATATTGGGGCTTATCGCATTTGCTTGAAATTCTTTTGTCTACTATTTTGATGGAGGTGTTTACCCAGTAACTTCACACATTCTTAACACACTGCAATTTCACCTCTACATCGTTTTGTGGCTTGTCCCTTTAAACAGATGTGCATTGTGATGCACGGTCACCAGAAGTTACCGGCTTGCAAGCCACAAGTGCCTGTTTGCTGGGAATGTCCCTATGTTGGTAAATCTGCAGCAATCGATGTCCGGGATCCAGGTTTATTGTTAATTGTGTGGGACTTTATACACAGGTAGAGTCTCACTTGGCAGGGACGCCATTCAGAGACATGGGGCTGTTTTTTTTCCACCTTGGCGGGTCTGGGGCGGGCAACGTCCGTGGCGTGTGGGGACCTGGCATCTGTCTCGATCCCGGCCTCCAACAAGATATTCCATTGATACCCAGAGAGGTTCCCGGCCAATTAATAGGAAGCGGGTCTGATAACGTCATTTGATGATGCGTCACCAGCCGGTTTCCTTAAAGGGACCATGTCCACAATCATTTTGACAGTTGTGCTGTCAGTGTTCTGAAGCATGGAGGGGCTGCAAACACTGACAAGCACTGCACAAAGGTGCACGGCTGCACCCAGGCTCTCCCATTACTCCCTCCATATGCTTATGGAGGGAGTCACAGCATGCAGGGAGGTTCTCTTCCCTTCCAATGGGCGGAAGACACCTCCCCAGGAGACCAACACAGCCTGGTTGCACATTGCACAGGAGGACACAAGCAGGGATGTCGTCAGGAGGACCAGGCTGCAGTGGCGCCAACCTTTCAATGATCTCAGTAGATCACAAAACGTTACTGCAAAGCCACACTCAGCCTCATCCTCCTGCGCCACTCATCACACCCCCATCACTCTGCCTTCCCTACCCTACGTCTGCTCTCTCAGCTGAACATAAAAGATCCCATGGCACTATTTCGAAGAAGTGCAGGGGGGAGTTCTCCCAGGTGTCCTGGCCAATATTTATCCCTCAACCAACATCACTAAAACAGATTATCTGGTCATTATCACATTGCTGTTTGTGGGAGCTTGCTGTGCGCAAATTGTCTGCCGCGTTTCCTACATTACAACACTGACTACACTTTAAAAGTACATCCTGAGGTCATGAAAGACGCTATAGAAATGCAAGTTCTTTTTATGGCTTGGCACAGATTAGCAACGAAACCTAGGATCTTCTGGTCTCCGCGGCTTTGGTGCATCAGGTGGTGCCTTTGGCCACCAGACTATCAGGGGAACCTCCTGGCCGGGCAGGGCACCATCTGACCAAAGGGAGGGAACTTTGCTGAAGAATAAAAGAAAGTTTGGTGAAGGGATCTGTGTACTGTTCCCAACGGAAAGCGCGAAGCTCTAATTTCACAGCCCTGCACACTTGAGAAACCAAATCAGCTTTCTCCCCTGAGGGGCCCCAGATCTGGCTGCAGCACAGACTGACCTATTTATTAAATACATCAATGAAATATTATTTTAAAATACATTCTGAAGGTAAAGTCAAACCATCTGGATCACTGCAGGAGTCAACAGAGAATTCTCCGGTTTCCCTACAGTGGCTCCGTTTGCAATAATCTATCATAATCAAGCTTTCAGGATGATTCCTTGTTCTCTGGGAGTCATGTTCAATCCCCTCCCCACCGAGAAAAAAGGTCCTCGTGCTAGACAAAACAACTACCTCGGCCAGATCCAAAGTGGGCGGTTTGTAGTTGCTAACCGTGTACCAGAGGTTTCTTTGCATGCCAAAAACATGCATCGGACATAGGTCTCATGGGCTGATCAAGTAACAATAACCTACCTCGATTCATAGAATCTGACAGCACAAGAAGGAGGCCATTCGGTCCATCGTGCCTGTGCCGGCTCTTTGAAAGAGCTCTCCAATTAGTCCCACTCCCCTGCTCTTTCCCCAGAGCCCTGTAAATGTTTTCCATTTCAAGTATTTTTCCAATTCCCTTTGAAAGTTATTATTGAATCTGCTTCCACCGCCCTTTCAGGCAGCGCGTTCCAGATCACAACAACTCGCTGCGTAAAAACATTTCTCCTCGTCTCCCCTCTGGATTTTTTTTACCAATTACTTAACTCTGTGTCCTCTGGTTACTGACCCTCCTGCCTCTGGAAATAGTTTCTCTCTGTCTACTCTATTCAAAACCCTCATTATTTTGAACACCTCTATTAAATCTCCCCTTGAGCTTTTCTGCTCTAAGGAGAACAATCCCAGTCTCTCTTCTTTCTCAGGAACAGAAGTAGGCCAGTCAGCCCATCGAGATGGCCCCCCCACGTTGTTAGCTATAGCAGCTCCTCTCTTATCTGTTTTTCCCTATTCACCACCATCCCCGTGGGATTCACGAGTGTTTTCTTATTTGTTCTCCCAGCGTAGAGTGCGAGAAAGCAGGAAAAGGCTACTGAGCTAGGGCTGTCTCATCATCCTTTATTCAAACAGAGCAGAGCCTATCATTTTAATGGAAGACTTTCATTATTTTCCAGAGTGGTACCAGGGATGAGGGACTTCAGTTATGCGGGGAGAGACTGGAGAAGCTGGGGTTGTTCTCCTTAGAGCAGTGAAGGTTAAGAGGAGATTTGATAGAGGTGTTCAAAATCAGGAATGGTTTTGATAGAGTAAATAAGGAGAAACTGTTTCCAGTGGCAGAAGGGTCGGTAACCAGAGGACACAGATTAAAGGTGATTGGCAAAAGAGCCAGAGGCAACATGAGGAAACATTTTTTTTTACAAGGGAATTGGATAAATACTTGTAGGGCAAAAATGAGCAGGGCTCTGGAGAAAGAGCAGGGGGGAGTGGGACTAATTGGAGAGCTCTATCAAAGAGCCGGCACAGGCACGATGGGCCGAATGACCTCCTTCTCTGCTGAATGATTCTATGATGATCTCTATGAATGCTGGGATAGCCCCACCTCCATAATGTTCACGTGCTGCATCTTCATCTCCAGCCACAGGAATCGAGAGAAATATCAGGCATCAGATCATAATCCTGAGTCGGAGGATAGAAGATTGTAATCTCACTGGTGAGACTCCTGTCAAAAGGTAGGACTACTGGTAGCCTTGTCATATTAGAGCCTCATCCTAGGGTATGAACACTAATATTGGGCAGCCTGGGATACTCGGAGATTTGATGGGTTCTATTACAGTTTGTCTGACTTTATAACTAAATAGAAACAAGAAAACAAGCAAAGGTTCCAATACAACATTGATAAAAAGATCTCATCTGGTTAATTACATCAACCTAATACGTTAAGTCACAAAACGTGCAAACAACAGCAACAACTCGTAAAACGTCCCAAGGCGCTTCACAGGAGCGATTATCAGACAAAATTTGACACCGAGTCACACAAGGAGATACTAGGACAGGTGACCAAAAGCTTGGTCAATGAGGTCGGTTTTAAGGAGCATCTTAAAGGAGGAAAGAGAGGTAGCGAGGTTTAGGGAGGAATATCCAGAGCTTAAGGCCCAGGCAGCTGAAGGCACGGCCACCTATGGAGGGCAAAGGAAATTGGGGATATTCAAGAGGCCAGAATTGGAGGATCGCAGCATTCTCAGAGGGTTGTAGGATTGGAGGAGGTTACAAAGATAGGGAGGGGCGAGACCATGGAGTTAATAGAACACAAGGATGGGAATTTTAAAATTGAGGCGTTGCTGGACTGGGTACCAGTGTAGGTCAGCGAGCACAGGGGTGATGGGTGAATTGGATATGGTCCCTTACCAAACACGCCTTACGACTGGCATTGAAATCATAATACATTATATTGTCTGAGTCAAGAATAATTTGGAAAAAGGCAAATAATTTATATTGGTTTCTCTCTCTAAAAAAACGTGTCCCACTTTTCACCCTCTTTCTCCCTGCTCAAGACTGAGATTGATAGAGTTTTGCTGGGTAAGGGTATCAAGGGACATGGAGGAAAGGCGGGTAAATGGAGTTGAGGTGCAGATCAGCTGTGATCTAATTGAATGGTGGAACCGGTTTGAGGGGCTGAATGCCCTAGTCTGTTCCTATGTTCCTCTGCTCCTGAAGGTGCTGACTCTTGCTTGGTTACGGGTCCACAGATACCAAGCACCTCATGGTACCTCACCCAAGTGGTCATTCTTCATACAAACCCAGACAGTGAGTGATGGCAGACTATTCTACCCTGGGAGGCACCACAGCTGAGCCCAATCGACATGTTCTCAATGGATAAGCACATATGCACACTGTCCAGCAAAGGTCACTGGATAGTGATCAGGAGTGGGAAGGCTGGTTAATTTTTCCACTCCTTAGCTCAGGGTCACTGTAGCCAATTGGGGTGGTTCTAATATCACTCCAGTGGGATGAGTTAACATATTGTTTATACTATACACCAGTCTGGATCCAAACATCAGCCGGATCCAACCACAGAATATCTTAAATTTCACGTGTACTTCCAAAATGCGAATCTGCAATTACATTTGAGTAAATTTATGTTCCATCTCCTCCCAGTTGTTAGTTTATTCCCTTCCTTTTGGTACCTTGGACCTAAGCATCGTTCCATCATCAATGGAACTCTGTAACCAGTTGCTCAGAGATAATGTGGCAGTATCTGAGACTGACTATTCTTTGCCTTCCTTACATCCTTGTTTTCAAATCCCTCCATAGTCTCGCCCCTCCCTATCTCTGTAACCTCCTCCAGCCCTACAACCCTCCGAGATCTCTGCGCTCCACCAATTCTGGCCTCTTGAGCATCCCCGATTTATTTCACTCCACCATTGGTGGCCGTGCCTTCAGCTGCCTGGGCCCTAAGCTCTGGAATTCCCTCCCTAAATCTCTCCGCCTCTCTCTCCTCCTTTAAGACGCTCCTTAAAACCTACCTCTTTGACCAAGCTTTTGGTCACCTGTCCTAATATCTCCTTATGTGGCTTGGTGTCAAATTTTGCCTGATAATCGCTCCTGTGAAGAAGCTTGGGGCGTTTTTACTACGTTAAAAGTGCTATATAAATGCATGCTGTTATTGTTGTCACAAAATGCCAGGTCTTTCCTTCTCTGCTTTCGTCTGACAGGCATCAGAAGATCAAGAAAGCAAAATCATCGGAGGAACCTACTCCCTGCTGTTGCCCAGCGCCATGTGTTGGCAAACCCAACACATCACAACAACAGGCAGTCGAAAATCCAGAATATTGGTTTGAAAATCAAACTGGAGTTGAAATTTATTTGTGCTTTAGTTTTAACGCACCAAAACCTGTTTGTGTTAAAGTCCGGTGCGCAATATTTTAATGACACCATTAACCCGTTGTCTAAAACTACCACACAGAGGAATTTTGACCCACAGAAAGCAACAGCTCCCTAGTGCTTATTATCCAAGTCCTTCTCTCAACGGCTCACCCTCGAGAAGATTTATAAACTCAATGAAGCACTTACCTCTTCTAAGTTTTGTTTTTCTGATTCCAAGTTTCTTTATTTTCTGTAAAAGGGTAAAAAAAAAGCTGATGTTAAAAAGTGTAAGTTGTAAATTCCCCACCCAGTGTGGTCTTGGGATTTAGAGACCAGATGGCTCCCAGGTTTGTGCGGAGTTAGCTGATATCAAACAGCGTAGAGGTTGATGAATGAAATATACCGCTGGCTGAGGGAGGAGGGCGATAAAAAAAAATCATACATGGTTCCCGGTCCCGCTGCTAATCTCTATCCAGTGACTAGTAGAGACTAGAGAAACTGGGATTGTTCTCCTGAGAACAGAGAAGGTTAAGGGGAGATTTAATAGAGGCGTTCAAAATCATGAGGGGTTTTGATAGAGTAAATAAGAAGAAACTGTTTAGAAACATAGAAAAATAGAAAAATAGGAGCAGGAGTAGGCCATTCGGCCCTTCGAGCCTGCTCCACCATTCAATATGATCATGGCTGATCCTCGATCTCAATACCATATTCCCGCTCTCTCCCCATACCCCTCGATGCCTTTTGTGTCTAGAAATCTATCTATCTCCTTCTTAAATATATTCAGTGACTTGGCCTCCACAGCCTTCTGTGGTAGAGAATTCCATAGGTTCACCACCCTCTGAGTGAAGAAATTTCTCCTCATCTCAGTCCTAAATGTCCTACCCCGTATCCTGAGACTGTGATCCCTGGTTCTAGACTCCCCAGCCAGGGGAAACATCCTCCCTGCATCCAGTCTGTCTAGCCCAGTCAGAATTTTATACGTTTCAATGAGATATGTTTCCACTGGCAAGAGGGTCGTTAACCAGAGGACACAGATTGAAGATAAAAGGGGAGATGAGAATATTTTTTACGCAGTGAGATTTGGTATGCACTGCTTGAAAGGGGGGTGGAGGGCGATTCAATTCACTTTCAAAAGCGAATTGGATAAATACTTGAAGGGGAGGAAATTGCAGGGCACTGGGGAAAGGGTAGGGTAAGGGACTAATTGGATAGAATCTTTCAAAGAGCCGGCACAGGCACGATGGGCCGAATGGCTTCTGTCTGTGCTGTATCGTTCTATGATATTGAGAGAAGCATCTTCCTTCCATCATGGCTGTGCTTGGCTGAGATTTTGTGTGTTGAACTCTTCACATCGACCCTTCCAGGGAGTGCATTCCAGAGCACAACTCGTTCAAAAGATTCTCCTCATCTCTCACCTCTGGCTCTTTTGCCAATTGCCTTAAATCTGTGTCCGCTGGTTATTGGCCCTTCTGCCTTCTAAGCCAGAAACGGATATTAGCTGCTTGTGCAAGGTATGTCATTGTAACAGCACAATGAGTGCAATGTTGCTTTACTTGCTTTTACGACCTGTTTATTTTTTTGTCAGTCGAGGAGGCGTTCAGAGCTAGACGGGAACGGACATGAGCTGCCCCAGTGTTACATGGACTGCACGGTGCGGTACTGAGCCACACACATCAGTCTGGGCTGAGAAAACCATTTTGACCATCCTGCCTCCAGACCGGAAAAATCAGCCCTGGGCTTCTCCCTCCTGAACACTATCCAGTAACGGCTGATGGAAGGCTTGCGAGTGCTGATCTCGAGGCGAGGTTTATCTGCGATGCCGTCCATGATTGAATAGCCAGCTGGCACTCACTGTCACGGTGCATACAGGAAGAACGACCACTTTGGTACTAGCCGTGGCTCAGTGGGCAGCACTCTCGCCTCTGAGTCAGAGGGGTCTGGGTTCAAGCCTCGCTCCAGAGACTTGAGCACAAAATCTAGGCTGACATTCCCAGTGCAGAACTAAGGGAGTGTTGCATTGTCGGAGGTGGGAGACATTTAACCGAGGCCCCATCTGTCCTCTCAGGTGGACGTAAAAAATTCCACAGCATTATTTCGAAGAAGAGCAGGGGAGTTCTGCCTGGTGTCTTGCCCAATATTTATCCCTCAACCAACATAACTAAAAACAGATTATCTGGTCATTTATCACATTGCTGTTTGTGGGAGCTTGCTGTGCACAAATTGGGAGAAAGGAATAGAAGGATATGCTGATGGGGTGAGATGAAGAGGGGTGGGAGGAGGCTCGTGTGGAGCAGAAACACCGGCACGGATCTATCGAGCCGAATGGCCTGTTTCTGTGCTGTAAATACTTTGCAATCAAACCTAATACCTAAATATTCTAGACAAGGGTGCTTTTCCTTATCTGTCTCTCTCTGAGTTTTATCAGTGAAGAGTGACACACTGCAGTTTTATAGCCCGTCGCTCTGATTAATTTGGAGATATTGCTTTGCTGTATCTGACGACAAATGTTCTCTATTCTGGCAGGAGCAGGCCTTCCATGCAATGTCATCTAGCTGGCAAACTGCCATCAAAGCGTAATCCCGCTGTGTACACACTGCTCTCCCCCGGCTGCGAGAGGCGGCATCAATATTGCATCGGGCTGTAGGTTGCAATGGCGTCTGTGCACACACCAGATCTGAGATTAAAAGTGGCTGGGATCAGAGAACAGCCTATTGCAGTGACATCCCTTTTCTTAAATAAGGAGATGCTGTTTCAGGTACAGTCACTGTCACGTCCAGGTACTGAAATAATAGCTTTCTGATTCCTTACTCCCTACAGTCCAAAATAGGCTTTACATTGCAGAGAGTGAGATAAGACAGACTGTGGGTTTAAGAGATAATTTCGGTGTCAGCCATGACTCAGTGGGCAGCGCTCTCGTCTCTGAGTCAGAAGGACATGGGTTCAAGTCCCACTCCAGAGACTTGAGCTCAAAATCTAGGCTGACGCTCCCAGTGCAGTACTGAGGGAGCGCCGCACCGCCGGAGGTGCCGTCTTTCGGATGAGACTAGGCCTATATTCTCTAGAGTTTAGAAGAATGAGAGGTGATCTCATTGAAACATACAAAATTCTTACAGGACTTGACAGGGTAGATGCAGGGAGGATGTTTCCCCTGGCTGGGGCGTCTAGAACCAGGGGTCACAGTCTCAGAATAAGGGGTCGGCCATTTAGGACTGAGATGAGGAGAAATTTCTTCACTTGGAGGGTGGTGAAACTTTGGAATTCTTTACCCCAGAGGGCTGTGGAGGCTCAGTCGTTGAGTATATTCAAGACAGAGATCGATAGATTTTTGGATATTAAGGCAATCAAGGGATATGGGGATAGTGCAGGAAAGTGGAGAGGAGGTAGAAGATCAGCCATGATCTTATCAAAGGGCCGAATGGTCTACTCCAGCTCCTATTTCTTAAATGAGACCCCGCCCTGCCCTCTCAGGTGGATGGTAAAGATCCCATGGTACTATTCGAAGAAAAGCAGGGGAATTCTCCCTGGTGTCCTGGACAATATTTAACCCACAAACAAAATCACTAAGAAACAGATTATCTGGTCATTTATCTCATTGGTGTTTGTGGGAGCTTGCTGTGCACAAATTAGCTGCCGCATTTCCTACATTACAACCGAGTGTACACTTCAAAAAATGTACTTTCATTGGCTGTAAAGCCCTTTGGGACATCCTAAGGCTGTGAAAGTCGCTATATAAATACAAATACAAATTCTTTCTTTGATATCACTCCTTTATCTGATTGAAGTTACAAAGCACTGTAATTGCAGAAATACATTTTTCCCCGCACAGCCACCAATGGTGGAGCGATGAAAATCGGGGGACACTCAAGAGGCCAGAATTAGAGGAGTGCAGAGATCTCGGAGGGTTCTGCGGCTGGAGGAGGGTTACAGAGATAGGGAGGGGGGCGAGGCCACGGAGGGATTTGAAAACAAGGCTGAGAATTTTAAAATCGAGGCATTGCAGGACTGGGAGCCAATGTAGGTCAGCGAGCACAGGGGGTGATGGGTGAACGGGACTCGGTGTGAGTTAGGACATGGGCAGCCGAGTTTTAGATGAGCTCAAGATTACTCAGAGACCCCACCCCTGGCCCCTTCCCAATCTGCTGCAGGGGAAAGCCTTCCTTCGTGCATGACCTCTAATGAGATCTTAAGCTAATTCTTTATAAACGGGTTTCCAATTTCAGTGTGCTGAGGAAACCGCCATTTGAAGCGCACTGGCCAACACATTAGTTCACCCCGGCCATCTCCACCCTTTGTCTGCAATCACTAGAATCAGGCCCTTTGAGGGCTTGGCTGGCTTCTCCAGCTTTCAAAGCACAGACGTTAATCCCCCTTGACGTCCCACTGAAAATTTCCTACAAATACCTCATAAAATGTAATAGTTAAAATTAGAGTCAATCCCAACTCTGAGGAACGTTTCAGTTCCGATGATGGTGGAACCACGCTGCCAGGAAGTGAATTACTTCAATTGGATTTCCACAACACACGATGAAAGAGAAAATTTGAGAATTCCTGTAACCCAATTCACTCAATCACCTTCTCTAAAGAGAAACAGAAATCCGAAAACCGCAGAAAAATTCTAACAGGAGCAATGTTTCGCGTTTGATCTACACTTAACATGTTCAGTAGTTTTTGCTCTTATTTATTATGCAGCAGGATATAAAACAGATTAAAAAACTATTGAGCAAGAAAAGGTCAATTGTCCCATCCACCCTACTCTTCCCACAGACCATGTCCACTCTACCCTATCATGGACTCTACCCATTTATAATCTCCTCCCACAGCCCCTGTACACTCTACCTTATCATGGACTCTACACACCTATTTAATCTCCTCCCACAGCCCCTGTACACTCTACCCTAACATGGACTTAACGCACCCATTTAATCTCCTCCCACAGCCCCTGTGTACTCTACCCTATCATGGACTCTATCTGTCCATTCAATCTGAGTGGACATGTTTTCTGTTTGTCTTTAGTGAGAATGATCAGATGGATTGGGTTAAAGCCACCTTCTAATTGTCTCTTTTGACCTAATTAGCAATAGCTTAATAAGTAACCATCAGCATGGCTTTAGAAGGTCAAGATTCTCCTTTACTTCTTTTGAGGACATCACAAATAAAATAGATATGGACTCTCCCTCTGACATAGGTTATTTGGATTTTTTAACAGAGCTCTCTCCGAGACTGGCCACCGTCCAAGAGGGAGAGCTCGTTGGAGAGTTGCTCCTACCAGCAGGATGAAGACCAGCGTTGACAAGGAGAAGGCTTAGCCGCTTTTTTTTGGAATATGATATCTTGGCACAGAAAGGGAATGGTTCCAGGGATGAGGGAATACAATTACGTGGATAGACTGGAAAAGCTGGGATTGTTCTCCTCAGAGCAGAGAAGGCTAAGAGGGGATTTGATAGAGGTGTTCAAAATCATGAACTGTTTAGACAGAGTAAATAAAGAGAAACTGTTTCCAATGGCTGAAGGGTCGATAACCAGAGGGCACAGATTTAAGGTGATCGGCAAAAGAACCAGAGGCGACATGAGGGAAAACTTTTTTACACAACGAGTGGTTAGGATTTGGAATGCACTGCCTGATAGGGCGGTGGATACAGATTCAATAGTAGCCTTCAAAAGGGTATTGGATAAATACTTGAAGGAGAAAAAATTGCAGGGATATGGGGAAGGAGCGGGGGAGTGGACTAACTGGATTGCTCTTCGAAAGAGCCAGGCAGACTCGATGACCGAATGGCCTCCTTCTGTGCTGTACTATTCTATGATTCTATAAGCCTTTAACGAGCATTGTCCTATATGAGGCAGGCATGGGCTGATTACAACTGGATTTTTATTCTATACATCAGCATTCAGAACGGCTTATGGAGATTAAAATCTGAATGGAAAAGAACATCTCGGCCCAGTGCCCACTATAAATATGATACATCACATATCCGGTCCTGTCACTCAATACCCACACTTACTGTTTGATTCTACATTACTATCAACAACAACTTGCATTTATAGTGCTTTTCAGGAGCGTTCTCAAACAATATTTGACACTGAGCCACATAATGAGATAATAGGACGGGTGACCAAAAGCTTGGTCAAAGAGGTAGGTTTTAAGGAGCGTCTTAAAGGAGGAGAGAGGGAGAGGTTTAGGGAGTGAATTCCAGCTCTTAGGGCCCAGGCAGCTGAAGGCACGGCCGCCAATGTTGGAGCGATTAAAATCGGAGATGCGCAAGAGGTCAGAATTGGAGGAGCGCAGAGATCTTGGAGGGTTATAGGGCTGGAGGCGATTACAGAGATAGGGAGGGGGCGAGGCCATGGAGGGATTTGAAAACAAGGATGAGAATTTTTTAAATCAATGCGTTGCTGGACCAGGAGCCAATGTAGGTCAGCGAGCACAGGGGTGATGGGTGAACGGGAGACTTGGTGCGAGTTAGGACACGGGCAGCAGAGATGTGGATAAGCTCTCTGCCCCTACAAAGAGGCCAGTTATACAGTCAGCCCCCCGTGAGATTGTACACAGTTTAGGTGAGAAGAACATGTGCAGAAACAAGCCCTCCACCCTCAGAGGACTTGCCTCAGAACCGGTTCAGCTTCCGGGAGCTCCCAATTCAACACTACAGCCATACAGGCCAGGAGTTACTGCGGGCACCAGTCTCAGACTGTCCTAAGGTAGCAACTCTCAGGGGCAATGTTTGTGGTGCTATGATTTGCTAGAGCCTCGAGCACAAAATCCAGGCTGGCACTCCCAGTGCAGTACTGCTGGGGCGCTGCACTGTCAGAGGAGGTGCTGTCTTTTAGATGATATTTTAAACCGAGATCCCGTCTGCCATCTTAGGTGGATATAATAGATCCCACGGCACTATTTTGAAGATGATCAGAGGAGTTCTCCCCGGTGTCCTGGCCAATACTTTTCCCTCAGTCAACATCACTAAAAAACAGATTATCTGATCATTATCACGTTGCTATTTGTGGGAGCTTGCTGTGCGCAATTTGACTGCTGCGTTTCCTACATTACAACAGTGGCTACACTTCAAAAGTCGTCTTCTTCTTAGGCAGTCCCTCGGAACCGAGGATGACTTGCTTCCACATTAAAAATGAGTTCTCAGGTGACTGATGAATCCAATGTGGGACCTACAGTCTCTGTCACAGGTTGGGCAGACGGTGGTTGAAGGGGCGGGTGGGTGGGGCGGGTGGGTTGACGGCCGCTCCTTCCGCTGTTTGCGCTTGGCTTCCGCTTGCTCCCGGTGAAGAGACTCGAGGTGTTCGGTCTTCCCGGATGCTTCTCCTCCACTTTGTGCGGTCTTGGGCCAGGGATTCCCAGGTGTCGGTGGGAATGTTGCACTTTTTCAAGGAGGCTTTGAGGGCGTCCTTGAAGCGTTTCCTCTGCCCACCTGGGGCTCTCCTGCCGTGTCGGAGCTCCAAGTAGAGCGCTTGTTTTGGGAGTCTCGTATCGGGCATGCGGACGATGTGACCCGTCAATCGGAGCTGATCGAGCGTGGTCAAAGCTTCGATGCTGGGGATGTTGGCCTGAGCGAGAACACTGACGTTGGTGCGCCTATCCTGCCAATGGATTTGCAGGATCTTGCGGAGGCAGCGTTGGTGGTACCTCTCCAGTGTTTGAGGTGCCTGCTGTACATGGTCCATGTCTCTGAATCATACTTCAAAAGTACTTCATTGGCTATAAAGCTCCTTTGGGATGTCCTGAGGTCATGAAAAGTACTTTAGAAATGTTTATAAATAGTCCTTCTCTTCTTTCTTTCTCAGCATTCTCAGGAGTTAAAATCAACCAGGGTTTTGACTTTTATTCACTACCCTATGTGTGTGTATATTTGATTATTGGGTGAATTAAAAAAAATTAATTCCTGGGATGTGGGCGTCGCTGGCCAAGGTCGGCATTTATTGCCCATCCCTAGTTGCCCTTGAGAAGGTGGTGGTGAGCCGCCTTCTTGAACCGCTGCAGTCCGTGTGGTGAAGGTGCTCCCACAGTGCTGTTAGGGAGGGAGTTCCAGGATTTTGATCCAGAGACGATGAAGGATCGGCGATATACTTCCAAGTCAGGATGGTGTGTGACTTGGTGGGGAATTTGGAGGTGGTGGCGTTCCCATGCTGCTGCTGCCCTTGACCTTCCAGGTGATAGAGGAGGCGGGTTTGGGAGGTGCTGCCAAAGAAGCCTTGGCAAGTTGCAGCAGTGCACAGAGCTTGGTGATTCACCGTCTAGCTCGCCCATGAAAAGTGACAGCTGGAGTGAGGTACCAGAGAGTGGTTGGCACCTGTGGAACCTCAGCAACAATTAGCACCTTCGGGAGAGAATGCGGAGAAAAACAGACAAGAGACAAAGAAAAAAGAAACCAGATTTGGATGTATCGGAGCAACAAACAGTAAACCAAACAGAGTACTGAAAGGATTCCAGGAAGCGGATCATTATTCCCGCGCAGGCACCCTCTCATTTTTCAAAGACTGTTTATTGTTCAAAACAGAATTTTTTTTTCTTTAAAAGGTATCTTTATTTGGAGAATCTAGACTCTCCTTGTTGTCTGTATTCGAAATCGGAATCGGGCAAAGATCTGATGTTGGAGATTGTTCTCACACAAGCTGTACAAGGTAACTGTAACTGGCTCTTTCAGAGAGACTCCTTTCACTGTGACTCATTGAAAGGTTTAAACGCAGGCTTCTAAAACCCTTGAGGTAGGATCCATCTGCTGGAAACCCAATCTGGTAATTATACTTCAGTAAACCATGTTGCATGATGTGATTTAAGTGGATTAGAATCTCAGAGAATTTAACGCTCAATGGAGTAGCACTCACCAAGCAATGGGAAAAAATTGCTTCATTTATAGACTCACCGTGTAAAGTTCCAGGGCCAGCCCAGGATAATGCGGCTAGGACACTCAACCACAGTAAAAAAAACTATTTGCATTTATATAGCACCTTTAATGTAGCAAAATGTCCTAAAGCGCTACACAGCCAATGATGTACATTTTGAAGTGTAGTCATTGTTGTAATGTAGGGAAATGCGGTAGCCAATTTGCGCACAGCAAGATTCCACAAACAGCAATGAGATAATGACCAGATAATCTGTTTTTATGATGTTGGTTGAGGGATAAATATTGGCCAGCACACCGGGGAGAACTCCCCTGTTCTTCTTCGAAATAGTGCCATGGGATATTTTACGTTCACCGAGAGGTTTAGGGGTAAAAATTCAGTTGGTTGCGCCTCCCGTTAGCGCCTTAAGAGGGCGCTAATGGGGCGCAAAGCCGCTAACGCCCGGGCGCAGCGATGTTTGCGCCGCTCGGGAACTTAACTAGAGATTGTGCGGCGGCGCTAAACTTTACCGCTGCGACCACCTGCGTGCGCAGATTGTGACGTCATTCCATGGTGCAACGCCCTTGTGGCGCCCCGGAGCGGAAATTGAGTGGCGCCCCCTGCCTTACCGCCTGGCGCATCCAACGACCAGAAGACTGGAACGCTATCAATCGCTGTGGGGCTGGGGGGGGCGCTATTTAAAGGGGGCCTCTTCCTGTCTTTTATTGTTGGTGGCATTTTTGAACTACGCATTCTGAGAGAGAGAGGGAGAGACTTCTGGAGAGATTCAACGTTGTGTGAAGGAGTTTTTGGGTACTGAGCAGCACTTTGCAGGTTCATTTTGATTTGCCATTCCTTGTATCGATTTAGCAGAGACTGTGGGAGCTGCACTCTGAGCTCTTTGCCTGGTACTCTCCATTGTTCTTTCCAGCACATTTGATGTGCAAGTCTCTCCAGGCCGAGATTCAAGGCTGCAATGAACAGGATGTGGATGGAAAGCAAGATTAACCATCCCCTTTAAGAACTGGCCCGTGCCATTGTGTGTGTGTTCCATTGCTGACTGACATTACATGAGCTTCGCCAGCGCTCTGAGTTAGCGCCTCACTCCTTGGCCTTTGCGCCTTAAGACAGGTGTGCAGCGCCTGATTTAGCGCGCCAATCACCTCCCGGGGCGGTAAAAGTGAAGTTTCCAGTCAGTGCCGATAATTAGCGCCAGGCGCTAATATTTGCGTCCAGACGATATTTGCGCTCCAAATGGGGCGCGACCTAATTTTTCCCCCTTAATGTCTCATTGGAAAAACGGCACGTCCGACAGTGCGGCGCTCCCTCAGTACTGCCCCGACAGTGCGGCGCTCCCTCAGTACTGCCCCGACAGTGCGGTGCTCCCTCAGTACCGCCCCTCCGACAGTGTGGCACTCCCTCAGTACTGCCCCTCCGACAGTGCAGCACTCCCTCAGTACTGCCCCTCCGACAGTGCGGCGCTCCCTCAGTACTGTCCCTCCGACAGTGCGGCGCTCCCTCAGTACTGCCCCTCCGACAGTGTGGCGCTCCCTCAGTACTGCCCCTCCGACAGTGCGGCGCTCCCTCAGTACTGTCCCTCCGACAGTGTGGCGCTCCCTCAGTATTGCCCCTCCGACAGTGCGGTGCTCCCTCAGTACTGTCCCTCCGGTGCAGCGCTCCCTCAGCACTGCCCCTCTGACAGTGCGGTGCTCCCTCAGTACTGCGCCCTCCGACAGTGCAGCGCTCCCTCAGCACTGCCCCTCTGACAGTGCGGTGCTCCCTCAGTACTGCCCCTCCGACAGTGCAACGCTCCCTCAGTACTGCCCCTCAGACAATGCGGCTCTCCCTCAGTACTGCCCCTCCGACAGTGCGGCGCTCCCTCAGTACTGCCCCTCCGACAGTGCGGCGCTCCCTCAGTACTGCCCCTCCGACAGTGCAGCACTCCCTCAGTACTGCCCCTCCGACAGTGCGGCGCTCCCTCAGTACTGCCCCTCCGACAGTGCGGCGCTCCCTCAGTACTGCCCCTCCGACAGTGCGGCGCTCCCTCAGCACTGCCCCTCTGACAGCGCAATGCTCCCTCAGTACTGCCCCTCCGACAGTGCAGCGCTCCCTCAGCACTGCCCCTCTGACAGTGCGGTGCTCCCTCAGTACTGCCCCTCCGACAGTGCAACGCTCCCTCAGTACTGCCCTTCAGACAATGCGGCTCTCCCTCAGTACTGCCCCTCCGACAGTGTGGCGCTCCCTCAGTACTGCCCCTCCGACAGTGCAGCGCTCCCTCAGTACTGCCCCTCCGACAGTGCAGCGCTCCCTCAGTACTGCTCCTCTGACAGTGTGGCGCTCCCTCAGTACTGCCCCTCCGACAGTGCGGCGCTCCCTCAGCACTGCCCCTCTGACAGCGCAATGCTCCCTCAGTACTGCCCCTCCGACAGTGCGGCGCTCCCTCAGTACTGCCCCTCCGACAGTGCGGCGCTCCCTCAGTACTGCCCCTCCGACAGTGCGGCGCTCCCTCAGTACTGCCCCTCTGACAGCGCAATGCTCCCTCAGTACTGCCCCTCTGACAGTGCGGCGCTCCCTCAGCACTGCACCGGGAGTGTCAGCCTGGATTTTTGTGCTCAAGTCTCTGGAGCGGGACATGAACCCACGACCTTCTGACTCAGAGGTGAGAGTGCATGTAAATGTTTAACATCATGGGGGAATGCTGGTGATTTTTTTTTTAAATTGAGAAGCTTAAGTGGAGAGTCTAGGCAAATAGCACGGGACATCAGAAAGGCTGAAAAGGAGAGAAGATCAGATAAATCAATAAATAATGCTTGGGCGACACCAAGATTTTGGTTTTTAGTTTGGAGAAGTGAGGAAACACTGAGGGAGGCAGGGAGTCCCATAGTTTTGTGATCATTGAAGGATTTGGAACAGGGAATGCCAGAATAAATCTTGTTTTCACCACAGTGAAGATGCAGGGAGGAATAAGAACTTGTGGGCTAGGAACAGGAGGAGGCCATTCAGCCCCTCGAGCCCGTTCCGCCATTCAACTAGATCATGGCTGATCTGTACCTTAACTCCAGCTACACGCCTTGGCTCCGTAACCCTTATATATTTGATGTATTGTAAAACGGAGGAGGATCAAGAGGAGGAGATTCAGAGGAACACTGACCATCAACGCATCAATAATACAAAGATGAGAAAGACTGTGATGAAGAGAGGGTGGAGGCTAGGCGTGAGAGAACGATCGGCGACCAGAGAACAAGTTATTCCTTGCATCCTGTCCGGGAATGTACAAAAGGTGCTACAGAACCTGCACTGGAGGCAGTTCAGAGAAGGTGCACGAGGTTGATTCCTGAGATGAAGGGGTTGAGCAGGTTGGGCCTATACTCATTGGAGTTTAGAAGAACGAGAGGTGATCTTATTGAAACATACAAGATTCTGAGGAGGCTCGACAGGGTTGATGCTGAGAGGATGTTTCCCCTCGTGGGGCAAATCTAGAACTAGGGGCACAGTTTCAGAATAAGGGGTCGCCCATTTAAAACGGAGCTGAGGAGGAATTTCTTCTCTCAGAGGGTCGTGAATCTTTGGAATTCTCTACCCCAGAGAGCTGTGGAGGCTGAGTCATTGAATATATTTAAGGTGGAGATAGACAGATTTTTGAACGATAAGGGAGTCAAGGGTTATGAGGAGCGGGCAGGGAAGTGGAGTTGAGGCCAAGACCAGATCAGCCATGATCTTATTGAATGGCGGGGCAGGCTTGAGGGGCCAAATGGCCGACTCCTGCTCCTATTTCTTATGTTCTTATGTAGAAGCCGTCCCTGATATGGGAGCTTGGGCTTGTTATGTATTATGCATGGATTGTACTTACA
Organism: Squalus acanthias; assembly: GCA_030390025.1. NCBI lineage: Eukaryota > Metazoa > Chordata > Chondrichthyes > Squaliformes > Squalidae > Squalus > Squalus acanthias. The sequence continues at coordinate 61,228,604 of CM059445.1, forward strand.
ATGCAGGATTGGCACGATAACATCATTACTGCAGTGATGGAATAGGGTGGAAGGGGGGGGGGGGTGGTTTTCTGTGGTTTTTAAGTTTTGGGAAACTAATAAATAACGTCAATGCATATTGCTGGCAAAGTCTGCTGTTCATTATGTGCTGCCCAGGGACTGTAGATCACCATTAGCAGAGAAGCCAAATTGCTGCACTGACAGCTGTATTTTTAGCATTTTGAAAAAACTAATAAATGAAATTGTTTTTTTGGGTTCTTGCAGAGAGCAGAGATCATTTTCTGACTCCCAGCTTAGGGTTTTGTATTGCGATGTGCTACATCACCAGCGAGGGCATCATCAGTTCTCCAAAGTGAATGTTTCAAAGGGCTGGCGTGAAAATATGTTGAAATACAAATCATTGGGTCTGGCTGGGTGAATGGGAAAGGGCTGAGAGAGGAATCAGCACACCGAGTTCCTGATCTCGCCTGAGTCACCGACATCAGGGACTTGGCTTCAGCTTCGGGTCGCCGACCCTCCGGGACTGATCTGGAGTCTCCTGGAATTAAAGTTTAATCTCCACTGCCGCAAGCAAAACTCGGGAAAAAAATCATAAGGGAATTTTTAAAAATGTGTTTTTTTAAATTTTCTTTGAACACTTATGTTTATTAGTTATAAAAATATTGGAGATGTCGGACGACCAAAGGCGGGAATGTGGGGGCGGGCAGTTTGCGGTTGGAGGTCATGTGATGGAACCTCCGGGAATATACCCAACCGGAATTAAGTACTTTTGAACAGCGCTGCGCTGTCGGAGGTGCCGTCTTTCGGATAAAACGTTAAACCGGGGCCCCGTCTGCTCTCTCAGGTGGATGTAAAAGATCCCACGACCACTATTTCAAAGAAGAACAGGGGAGTTCTCCCCGGTGTCCTGGCCAATATTTATCCCTCAATCAACATCAGTAAAACTGATGATCTGGTCTTTATCACATTGCTGTTTGTGGGAGCTTGCTGTGCGCAAATTGGCTGCCGCATTTCCTACATTACAACAGTGACTCCATATAAAAAATACTTCACTGACTGTAAAGCGCTTTGGGACGTCCTGAGGTCGGGAAAGGCGTTATATAAATGCCAGTCTTTCTTTTTGTCAGTGCTGGTGGATCAGTGTCCCTGCACCTTAAGGATAATATTAATAAAAGGATATTGTGGTACAGTGCAGAGCCAGTCAGAGGTAAAGTGACCTGTGTAATCTCCCTTACGGGTTAACAGGCCAGGGCTGATGGAGGAGGGCCAACCTGTAATCTGCAGGTCTGTCAGTTCAAAAGAATTCAAAGGGGACAGACTGCCGGTAGACAATAGCTGGACATGCAGTGACACGGGAACCAGGCAGGAAGGGAAATAAGGAAAGCAAACAGACGCCTCTCTCTCAATTGTCTGGAAACCTCATTACTTATAAATACCTTCACGTTCACACAGTTATCCCGGATCTGGCTCCTGCTCCCTTTCCAGAGCCACAGTGCCAGGGGGCACAGGGATTTGGGAAGGAGGGAGAAATGGTGGTTTATTAAAGCTCATTCAGAGTGCGGAATGAGCTTCCTTGTGACCAGTAAAGCCCAGCATGGGGTGATCATTAGCATCCACATGCCAGCAAGTAATGAAATACACCCCTGTGATGCAGAGTCTATGTAGCACTCTGGTCCCCGATTTAACTCATTGCCTCTAATAGACGGATGCACCATTAGCAAACGCAATCCGAGCCCTTCAAATTATTTAATACCGCAGTGGTGACTCAGGCAGTCTCAGCCCGTGCATGGTGATCGCAGGGGAGAGCTTTTCTTATACTTTATCCTCAGCGCTACCCACTGTAGACAGCCTGCAATAGGTGTCAGCTGTGATCCAGTGTTAGCACTCTCGTCTCTGAGTCAGAAGGTTGTGGGTCCGAGTTCCGCTCTGGGGCTTGATCACGAAATCTAAGCTGAGACTCCCAGTGCAGTACTGAGGGAGCGCCGCACTGTCGGAGGGGCAGTACTGAGGGAGCGCCGCACTGTCGGAGGGGCAGTACTGAGGCAGCGCCGCACTGTCGGAGGGGCAGTACTGAGGGAGTGCCGCACTGTCGGAGGAGCAGTACTGAGGGAGCGGCGCACTGTTGGAGGGGCAGTACTGAGGGAGAGCCGCACTGTCGGAGGGGCAGTACTGAGGGAGCGCCGCACTGTTGGAGGGGCAATACTGAGGCAGCGCCGCACTGTCGGAGGGGCAGTACTGAGGGAGTGCTGCACTGTCGGAGGTGCCGTCTTTCGGGTGAGACGTTAAACCGAGACACCGTCTGCTCTCTCAGGTGGACGTAAAAGTTCCCACGGCACTACTCCGAAGAAGAACAGGGGAGTTCGAGAATCCTGGCCAATATTTATCCCTCAATCAACATCAGTAAAACAGATTTTCCGGTTAGTAACACATTGCTGTTTGTGGGGTCTTGCTGTGCGCAATTTCCTACATTACAACAATGACCAGACTTCAGAAGTACTTCATTGGCTGTAAAGCGATTTGGGATGACCTGAGGTCGTGAAAGGCGCTATAGAAATGCAAGTTCTTTCTTTCTCTGAGGCAGGAGGTTATGGGTTCAAGGCCCTCACCCAGGGTTGAGGTTAGAATCCGTATTGACACTCCAGTACAGTACTGATGGAGTACTGCATTGGGGGAGGTGCTATCCTTCAGCTAACCAGCTCAAACTGAGGACCTGTCCAAGCAGATGTTATTGATCCACTGACATTTTTGAAGAAGAGAAAAATGAGTTCCCTTGTGGTTCCCTCAACCAACAATAACAACAACTTGTATGTATACAGTGCCTTTAGCTCAGTAAAACATCCCAAGGCGCTTCACAGGAACATTATTAAACAAAATTGGACACCGAGCCACCAAAGCTTGGTCGAAGAGGTAGGTTTTAAGAAGTGTCTGAAAGGAGGAGGAGAGAGGCAGAGAGGTTTAGGGAGGGAATTCCAGAGTTTAGAGCCGAGGCAGCTGAAGGCACGGCCGCCAATGGTGGGTAAAAGGAAGTGGGGGATGTACAGGAAGCCAGAGTTGGAAGAACGCAGAGTTCTCGGAGGATTAACAAGATTAAGTGCTAATTCATCTTACTGCGTGTTCTGAGATCTTGCTGTGAGTAAATTGGCGGCTATATTTACCTCCCTAACAACTGGGTCTTAACTTCAGAGCTACACTGCACTTCAAAAGTAATTTTGTAGTGCTTGGAGATGTGATATGAGGTGCTCTATAAAGACAAGTCTTTTTACTGTTTATTCCCCCTCCTGTGCTTGGTCTATGGATGTTGGGATAGCCTCAACTCCCAATAGCATCCACATGGAGTGATACACTGAGGCAGCAAAAGGAGTGAAGCCAAGTTCTTGCAAATACTCAGCAGGTCAGGCAGCATCTGTGGAGAGAGAAACAGAATTAACGTTTCAGGTCGATGACCCTTCATCAGAACCTTCTGATGAAAAGTCATCAACCTAAAACATTGGGCTGGATTTTGATACTGGGGCGGGTTGGGGTCGTGTTATCCACCCGACTGCAATTGGATGTGGGAGATTGATGCGATTTTGGCCTAATTGGCAACTGAGTTCCAGCATGTGGGAACCCATGAACCAATTAGTGGTTTCAGTCTGAAAGTCGCCTCTGATGATGTCATCATTGCTGCTGCATTGAAGGTCAGAGACTGCCTGGCCTTTGCTGTGAGAGAGAGAGAGAATTTTGCACCACAACTCCCAGATATGGGTCCTCTATCCCATATGCCTGCCAGCCCCAGTCACTGATAGTCAGCCCAGCCAGTGAAAGTCAGCTATCCAAATGTGCTCCCGCCAGGTTTCACAATCGTGTTTCACAACAGGCGTGCTTCACGGAGAACAAGGGTTAAAATCACAAAGGCCTTTCAAAATGGCATTATAGTGCCAATTTAGTGCTTGTTAAGAGCCTTAACAGCCTATCCCGTCTCTTAGAGGCGGGACGGAGTCGGGACCAGCAGACACGATTTAATGAAAATTGTGTGGAGGCGGGATGGAGGCGGACTTGTGCCCGCCCACCAGTTTTTGCAATTTTAACCCCCCACACGCCTCCAAACCCGCCTCCACGGGTCAATGCAAATCCAGCCCAATAACTCTGTTTCTCTCTCCACAGATGCTGCCTGACCTGCTGAGTATTTCCAGCATTTTCTGTTTTTATTTCAGATTTCCAGCATCCGCAGTATTTTGCTTTTGAAGCCAAGTTCTTCCTGCTTTTCACAGCTACATCCAGAGGCCCACAGACACAAGGTGTAATAGGGCTCATCATAGACCGCGAGTGAAAGGGAGCTGTGCTGTAAACAGTCCCCAAGCTCTGATGAAAGCCCAGGTACAACAGATATTTCCAATAACTACCTTAATCAGCGCAGCTAGCTCGAGGTTGGTGCTTGAACTCAACACCTCAATGTAGAGTAACATTGCCAAAATGTTACAGGAAGACATGCTTCCCACAGCCCAGGAGGTTCCGTTGGCTTCTGAGCTAGAATAAAAAAACTCCTGAGGAAGGGAGGGGAGGGGAGAGAGCGAGAGAGAGAGAGAGAAAGAAAGAAAGAAAGAAAGAAAGAAAGACAGACAGACAGACAGACAGACAGACTTGCATTTATGATGTAATATGTAGTCACTGTTGTAACGTATAAAACATGGTAGCAATTTGCGCACAGCAAGCTCCCACAAACAGCAATATGATAATGACCAAATAATCTGTTTTAGGTGTTGATTGTGGGATAAATATAGGACGGGAACACCGGGGAGAACTCCCTTGTCCTTCCTTGAAATAGTGTCATGGGATCTTTTGCACCCATCTGAGAGGGCAGACGGGACCTCGGTTTAACATCTCATCCAAAAGATGGCACCTCCAACAGTGTAGCACTCCCTCAGTACTGCACTGGATTTTGTGCTCAAGTCTCTGGAATGGGACTTAAACCCACAACCTTCTGACTCAGAGATGAGAGTGCTGCCCACTGAGACACAGCTTGGAAAGAAAAACTATACAGGGGCTCATCACATCTTCAGAAACTTCTCAAAAGGCTAATGTACAATTTCTTGCTTTGGAGCGCAGTGTCTATTGTATGTTGACAAACCATTTTGTGCATAGCATGAAGATGAATAATCAATGAGTCTGGGTTTTTTTGGTGGTCGAGGGTTAAATGGCAAAATGTTGGCCAGGACACTCACTGCTCTTCAACTAGTGCCATGGGACCTTTAACATCCGCCTGAACAGGCAGAGAGGGCAGTAGCTGTTAAGTGACATCCAACTTGGATTTTAAAGGTCTAACGTTTGTAAGGAATAGGAAAGATATAGGCACGACAAGGATTGCTGCTTTCGATTGCTATCTCCTGCTGAAAAGTATGTGCCTCTGTCTAGTCAAATAGCCTCCCAAGGCTCAGCCACGTACAATGGCCACTTGGACAAGATGGCAGAGGCCAATTCACACCTGTGGAATGGCATCCCAACACAGAGGCATTATCGCTCCACCATTGGCGGCCATGCCTTCAGCTGTCTGGTCCCCAAGCTCTGGAATTCCCTCCCTAAACCTCTCCGCCTCTCTCTCTCTCCTCCTTTGTTGCTTCTTAAAATCTACCTCTTTGATCAAGTTTTGGGTCACCTGCCCTGACATCTCCTTGTGTCGCTTGGTGTCAAATTTTGTCTGATAATCGCTCCTGTGAAGCGCCTTGGGACGTTTTACTACGTTAAAGGCGCTATATAAATGCAAGTTGTTTTATTGTTGAGGAGGACAGAGGGGGAACATTGGGAATTTATTTTTTAAATATCAAATGAAATGTACCACGGTTCCAAGAAATATTCAGCGACTTTTATGAGGGGGAACTCTCATGGTGTGAAAAATAATTAGCGAGTAACAGAAATCTCACGACAGCCCGCCACTGCCATCACTGAAATGCTTTTATTGCTTTTAGTGGTTTAGGTGAATGCCTGATATTTAATTGCTTGTCATTAAGAAGGCTCTTTGTAAGTGTAAAAAGACAGATGTAGAATTTCTCACCTTTATCGGCAGGTTTATCTTTCACTGCCTAATTGGCATGGGGACTGTAGGCATTCGGGTCAGCGCTTGGAGAGGAATTAAATGAGGCTCAGCTATGGCCTGCTGAGGCACCTCTGCAGGGCTTCTCATCTCCTTCCCATTGTTATGTCTGCCAAAGATCTCTGGACTTGCTGAAAGAAAGAAGGAGAAGAGAAGAGAGGGGGAGGGGGTGATTAGTGCAAATATTTGATGTTTTTACAACGTGACAAGGCTTCCAAGCCGCTAGACCAAATAACAATCTAACACTCTTAAAGCAGCCGTCAAAACAGACTCCGTTTACAGACCCTTGGAGCTCCTTTATCCATCAGGGATCCAGGCTGCACAAAAAGCCCTGTTAGTACAATCGATTGTCTCCAAGTGGGATCATGCTGGTCTGAATTGAATCCGGAATTTGCCGATCAGCCCCAGGCTTTCAAACAAGGAATGTGTCAGACTGCATTTAAGGGGAAGCTAGATAAACACATGAGGGAGACAGGAATAGAAGGATATGCTGATAGGGTGAGATAGAGAAGGGTGGGAGGAGGCTCGTGTGGAGCATAAACACCAGCACGGACCAGTTGGGCCGAATAGCCTTGGAACACAAGAAAGAAGATAGGAACAGGAGGAGGCCATTCAGCCCAACAACAACAACTTGTATTTATATAGCGCCTTTAACATGGTAAAACTTCCCAAGGCGCTTCACAGGAGTATTATAACACAAAAAAATTTGATCCCAAACCACATAAGGAGAAATTAGGGTAGGTGACCAAAAGCTTGGTCAAAGAGGCAGGTTTTAAACAGCGTCTTAAAGGAGGAGAGAGAGGTGGAGAGGTTTAGGCAGGGAATTCCAGAGCTTAGGACAGAGGCAACAGAAGGCACGGCCGCCAAAGGTTGAGCGATTATAATCAGGGATGCTCAAGAGGGCAGAATTAGAGGAGCGCAGCTATCTCGGGGGTTGTGCGGCTGAAGGAGATTACAGAGATAGGGTGGGGCGAGGCCATGGAGCGATTTGAAAACAAGGATGAGAATTTTGAAATCGAGGCATTGCTTAACAGGGAGCCATTGTAGGTCAGCGAGAACAGGGGTGATGGGTGAACGGGACTTGGTGCGAGTTAGGACACAGGCAGCTGAGTTTTGGATGACCTCAAATTTACGAAGGGTAGAATGTGGGAGGCCAGCCAGGAATGTGTTGGAATAGTTAAGTCTAGAGGTAACAAAGGCATGGATGAGGGTTTCAGCAGCGGATGAGCTGAGGCAGGGGCGGAGACGGGCGATGTCACAGGGGTGGAAGTAGGCGGTCTTAGTTATGCTGTGGATAAGTGGTCGGAAGCTCATTTCAGGGTCAAATATAACACCAAGGTTGCGAACAGTGTGGTTCAGCCTCAGACAGATGTTAGAGAGAGGGAGCTGGGGAATTTAAATGCAGTTAATTAAATAAATCTGGAATAATTACTAGTATTAGGAATGGTAGCCATGAAACTATCGGATTGTCGTAAAAACCCATCTGGTTCACTAATGTCCTTTAGGGAAGGAAATCTGCCGTCCTTAGCCGGTCTGGCCTATATGTGACTCCAGACCCACAGCAATGTGGTTGACTCTTAACTGCCCTCTGAAATGGCCCAGCAAGTCACTCAGTTGTAACAAACAGCTACGAAACACAATAATAAGAATGAAACCGGACGGACCACCCGGCATCGACCTCGGCACCGGCTACGGACACGGCAATGGCACACCCAGCCCAGTCCTCCTCACCAACATCTGGGGACTTGTGCCAAAATTGGGAGAGCTGTCCCACAGACTAGTCAAGCAACAGCCTGACATAGTCATACTCACAGAATCATACCTTTCAGCTAATGTCCTAAACTCCTCCATCACCATCCCTGGGTATGTCCTGTCCCACTGGCAGGACAGACCCACCAGGGGTGGCGGCACAGTGGTATACAGTCGGGAGGGAGTGGCCCTGGGAGTCCTCAACATTGACTCCAGACCCCATGAAGTGTCTGTCATAAATCGCAAGTAACAACTCAGGAAGTACTACTGGGTGGCCAGCTGGGGCGCCGTCCAGGGAGTATAAATACTCAGGAATGGGCCCACCTTGGGCAGAGACAATCTGGAAACAGGAAGCTAGTGACTGCTAACTAGACCTCCATGTTTTGTTACAAGTTGATTAAAGCCTTGCTTTATGTTCAAGTGCGTAGTGAGTCTTTATTACGTCAGTGTCATGGCTTCAGGTCAAGCATGGGCAAGGAAACCTCCTGCTGATTACCACCTACTGCCCTCCCTCAGCTGATGAATCAGTGCTCCTCCATGTTGAACACCACTTGGAAGAAGCATTGAGAATAGCAAGGGCACAGAATGTACTCTGGGTGGGGGACTTCAATGTCCATCACCAAGAGTGGCTCGGTAGTACCACTACTGACCGAGCTGGCCGAGTCCTGAAGGACGTAATTACCAGTCTGGGCCTGCGACAGGTGGTGAGTGAACCAACACAAGGGAAAAACCTACTTGACCTCGTCCTCACCAATCTACCTGTCGCAGATGCATCTGTCCATGACAGTATTGGTAGCAGTGACCACCGCACAGTCATTGTGGAGAAAAAGTCCCGTCTTCACACTGAGGACACCCTCCATCGTGTTGTCTGGCACTACCACCATGCTAAATGGGATAGATTCAGAACAGATCTAGCAGCTCAAAACTGGGCATCCATGAGGCGCAGTGGGCCATCAGCAGCAGCAGAATTGAATTCCACCACAATCTGTAACCTCATGGCCCGGCATATCCCTCACTCTACCATTACCACCAAGCCAGGGGACCAAACCTGGTTCAATAAGGAGTGTAGAAGAGCATGCCAAGAGCAGCACCAGGCGTACCTAAAAATGAGGTGCCAACCTGGGGAAGCTGCAACACAGGACTACATGCATGCTAAAAAGCGGAAGCAGCATGCTATAGACAGGGCTAAGCGATCCCACAATCAACGGATCAGATCAAAGCTCTGCAGTTCTGCCACATCCAGTCATGAATGGTGGTGGACCATTAAACAACTAACGGGAGGAGGAGGCTCCATGAATATCCCCATCCTCAATGATGGTGGAGCCCAGCACATGAGTGCAAAAGACAAGGCTGAAGCGTTTGCAACTATCTTCAGCGAGAAGTGCCGAGTGGATGATCCATAGTCCTGAGGTCCACACCATCACAGAAGCCATTCTTCAGCCAATTCGATTCACTCCACGTGATATCAAGAAACGGCTGAGCGCACTGGATACAGCAAAGGCTATGGGCCCTGACAACATCCCGGCTCTCGTGCTGAAGACTTGTGCTCCAGAACTAGCCGCGCCTCTAGCTAAGCTGTTCCAATATAGCTACAACACTGGCATCTATCCGTCAATGTGGAAAACTGCCCAGGTATGTCCTGTCCACAAAAAGCAGGACAAATCCAACCCAGCCAATTACCACCCCATCAGTCTACTCTCAATCATCAGCAAAGTGATGGAAGGTGTCATCGACAGTGCTATCAAGCGGCACTTACTCACCAATAACCTGCTCACTGATGCCCAGTTTGGGTTCCACCAAGACCACTCGGCTGCCGACCTCATTACAGCCTTGGTCCAAACATGGACAAAGGAGCTGAATTCCAGAGGTGAGGTGAGGTGAGAGTGACTGCCCTTGACATCAAGGCAGCATTTGACCGAGTGTGGCATCAAGGAGCCCTAGTAAAACTGAAGTCAATGGGAATCGGGGGGAAAATGCTCCACTGGCTGGAGTCATACCTAGCACAAAGGAAGATGGTTGTGGTGGTTGAAGGTCAATCATCACAGCCCCAGGACATCGCTGCAAGAGTTCCTCAGGGCTGTGTCCTAGGCCCAACCATCAGCTGCTTCATCAATGACCTTCCCTCCAACATAAGGTCAGAAATGGGGATGTTCATTGATGACTGCACAGTGTTCAGTGCCATTCACAACTCCTCAGATAATGAAGAAGTCCATGCCCGCATGCAACAAGACCTGGATGACATTCAGGCTTGGGCTGATAAGTGGTAGGTAACATTCGCACCACAGAAGTGCCAGGCAATGACTATCTCCAGCAAGCGAGAGTCTAACCACCTCCCCTTGACATTTAACAGCATTACCATCGCCGAATCTCCCACCATCAACATCCTGGGGGTCATCATTGACCAAAAACTTAACTGGACCAGCAACATAAATACTGTGGCAACAAGTGCAGGCCAGAGGCTAGGTATTCTGCAGCGAGTGTCTCACCTCCTGACTCCCCAAAGCCTTTCCACCATCTACAAGGCACAAGTAAGGAGTGTGATGGAATACTCTCCACTTGCCTGGATGAGTGCAGCTCCAACAACACTCAAGAAGCTCGACACCATCCAGGACAAAGCAGCCCGTTTGATTGGCACCCCATCCACCACCTTAAACATTCACTCCCTCCACCACCGGCATACTGTGGCTGCAGTGTATACCATCTACAAGATGCACTGCAGCAACTTGCCAAGGCTTCTTCGGCAGCACCTCCCAAACCCGCAACCTCTTCCACCTAGAAGGACAAGGGCAGCAGGCGCATGGGAACACCACCACCTCCAAGTTCCCCTCCAAGTCACACACCATCCTGACTTGGAAATATATCGCCGATCCTTCATTATCGCTGGGTCAAAATCCTGGAACTCCCTCCCTAACAGCACTGTGGGAGTACCGTCACCACATGGACTGCAGCGGTTCAAGGCGGCGGCTCACCACCACCTTCTCAAGTCCAAAGATGTGCGGGTTAGGTTGATTTGGCTATGATAAATTGACCCTTAGTGTTAGGGGGATTAAATACGTGGGGTTACGGGGATAGGGTGGGATATGTGTCGGTGCAGGCTCGATGGGCCGAAATGGTCTCTATCTGCACTGTGGGGATTCTGTGAATTAGGGATGGGCAATAAATGCTGGCTTTGTCAGCGACGCCCACATCCCCGTAAACGAATTAAAAAAAAGTCGGTGGCTAGGGAATGGAGTTTGTGGCGGGGACCGAAAACAATGGCTTCGGTCTTCCCAATATTTAATAGGAGAAAATTTCTGCTCATCCAGAACTGGATGTCGGACAAGCAATCTAACAATTTAGAGGCAGTGAAGGGGTCGAGAGAAGTGGTGGTGAGGTAGAGCTGGGTGTTGTCAGCGTACATGTGGAAACGGATGCTGTGTTTTCGGATGATGTCGCCAAGGGGCAACATGTAGATGAGAAAAAATAGAGGGGGCCAAGGATAGATCCTGGGAGACACCAGAGGTAACGTTGGGGGAGCGGGAAGAGAAGCCATTGCAGGTGATTCTCTGGCTACGATTAGATAGAGAAGAATGGAACCAGGCGAGTGCAGTCCCACCTAGCTGGATGACGGTGGAAAGGCGTTGGAGAAGGATGGAGTGGTCAACCGTGCCAAAGGCTGCAGACAAGTCAAGAAGGACAAGGGGGGATAGTTTACCTTTGTCACAGTCACAAAGGATGTCATTTGTGACTTTGATGAGAGCCATTTCGGTACAGTGACGGGGCAGAAACCTGATTGGAGGGATCAGGTCTGTCCCATCATTCAATTAGATCACAGCTGATCTGCATCTTAACTCCATCTACCCATCTTGGTTCAGTAACCCTCAATACCATCACAAACATCTGTAATCTCAGTTTGGAAATTTTCAATTGACCCCCAGCCTCAACGGCTTTTTGAGGGAGAGAGTTCCAGATTTCCACTACTCTCTGTGTGATCTGTATCTGTGCTGTAAATTCTATGACTCTTGACAGGCCTCGTGTCAGCCGTGTCTCAGTGGGCAGCACCCTCACCTCCGAGTCAGAAGGTTGTGGGTTCAAGCCGCACAAAAAGTTAGGCTGAGGCTCCCAGTGCAGTGCTGAGGGAGTGCCGCACTGTCGGAGTGGCAGTACTGAGGGAGTGCTGCACTGTCGGAGGGGCAGTGCTGAGGGAGCGCCGCACTGTTGGAGGGGCAGTACTGAGGGAGCGCCGCACTGTCGGAGTGGCAGTACTGAGGGAGTGCCGCACTGTCGGAGGGGCAGTGCTGAGGGAGCGCTGCACTGTCGGAGGGGCAGTACTGAGGGAGTGCTGCACTGTCGGAGGGGCAGTACTGAGGGAGTGCTGCACTGTCGGAGGGGCAGTACTGAGGGAGTGCTGCACTGTCGGAGGGGCAGTACTGAGGGAGCGCTGCACTGTCGGAGGGGCAGTACTGAGAGAGCACCGCACTGTCGGAGGGGCAGTACTGAGGGAGCGCCGCACTGTCGGAGGGGCAGTACTGAGGGAGCGCTGCACTGTCGGAGGGGCAGTACTGAGGGAGCGCCGCACTGTCGGAGGGGCAGTACTGAGGGAGTGCTGCACTGTCGGAGGGGCAGTACTGAGGGAGCGCTGCACTGTCGGAGGGGCAGTACTGAGGGAGTGCTGCACTGTCGGAGGGGCAGTACTGAGGGAGTGCTGCACTGTCGGAGGGGCAGTACTGAGGGAGTGCTGCACTGTCGGAGGGGCAGTACTGAGGGAGTGCTGCACTGTCGGAGGGGCAGTACTGAGGGAGTGCTGCACTGTCGGAGGGGCAGTACTGAGGGAGTGCTGCACTGTCGGAGGGGCAGTACTAAGGGAGTGCTGCACTGTCGGAGGGGCAGTACTAAGGGAGTGCTGCACTGTCGGAGATGCCGTCTTTCAGATGAGACGTTAAACCGAGGCCTCGTCTGCTCTCTCAGATGGACCTAAAGATGCCACGGCACTATTTCGAAGTGGAGCAGGGGAGTTCTCCCCGGTGTCCTGGGGCCAATATTTATTCCTCAATCAACATCACTAAAAACAGATTACCTGGTCATTATCACATTGCTGTTTGTGGGAGCTTGCTGTGTGCAAATTGGCTTCCGCGTTTCCTACATTACAACAGTGACTACACTTCGAAAGTACTTCATTGGCTGTAAAGCGCTTTGGGACATCCTGAGGTCATGAAAGGCGCTATAGAAATTCATTCTTTCTTTTTACGATTTAACTAGAAATAGCAATATTTCACGAGAAAATTAACAATGTCACCCATAGCAACTAGAGGAGCTCTTACTGCATTGTGTACAAACATTTGCACAGGTCTCAGAGGTGAAGGCAATGTGGAACTGGGGAAATAAGAACCATCGCATCTGGATTTAGACAAATGAGATTGTGTGGTGATATTCTGCTCCTCTTCAGGCGCTAACGCAATTTGCACAACAGCTGTCAGATCTGTGTGAATTTTAGCTTCCTATCTAGCTGTACGCTCCTCCCGAGTGTGCCGATAATGAGGTCAGGCAGTGGATGAAAGTCAGAGAAAGGTAGATTAATATTCTCCATAGTGTCTCCGTCTCCTGCCCTCTCTCCTCTTCCTATTGGTCTCCCTCTGTGTCAGTGTTTGTAAGTCTCTGTCTTTCTGTCTCATATCTCTCTTTTTCTGCACCTTTCTTTTGATTCTTTATCTTGGTCTCTGCCAATCTTTGTTCAGTCTCTCTTTTGTCTGCTTCTGTTCCCTTTCTGACTGTTATTTTCTTTCTCTCTCATCTCATCTCTTTCTGTTTCTGTTTCTGACTGTCCTTCTATTTGTCTCCCTCTCTGCCCCAGCTCTCCCTCGCACTCTCTGTCCTTGTTATTCATTCTTGCTTTCCCAGTATTCTGCCTCACCCTAATCTCAATCCCAGCTCTCCCTGTCTCAGCTGTTGCTTAGCACTCTCTCCCAGTGCTCTTCCTCGCGCCTCTTCCTCTCTCTCTGCTCCAGCGCTCTGCTCTACCTCTCTCTGTCCCGTCTCTCTCCATATACCAGTTTTCCCATAGCGCTCTCTCCCAGCATTCTGTCTTACTCCTCTCTCTCGCCTCCGAGTCAGAAGGTTGTAGGTCCAAGTCCCACTGCAGGGACTTGAGCACAAAAGATCTAGGCTGACACTGCAGTGCGGTACTGAGGGAGTGCTGCACTGTTCGAGGTGAGATGTTAAACCGAGGCCCCGTCTGCTCGCAGGTGGATGTAAAAGATCCCACGGCACTATTTCGAAGAAGAGCAGGGGGAGTTCTCCCCGGTGTCCTGGGGCCAATATTTATCCCTCAACCAGCATCACTAAAAACAGATTAGCTGGTCATTATCACATTGCTGTTTGTGGGACTTTAAAGCAGAAGCTGGGAAAGTAGATGAGGGAGAAAGGAATAGAAGAATATCCTGATGGGGCGGGAGGAGGCTTGTGTGGAGCATAAACACCGGCACAGACCAGTTGGGCCGAAAGGCCTGTTTCTGTGCTGTAGACTCGATGTAATTCTATGATATAGACAGGAGAACATAGGCACATCCGTAGGCCTCTCCAAAATGGTGGTTTAAATGAATCAACCTTTAACCTGCAGGTTCAGTGGTCGACAGAATAACAGCTGATCAATCAGCGGAAATGTGCTTGGCTGAAGCACTTTGCTCAAAGCCCTGAACTCTGAGTGACAGTGAACTCTAATACCCATCATTAATGCACAGTAGCTACTGGCTTTAACCAAATTATTGTAATTATACAAATTATTGTAATTATTTCAAGTCTAAAATTGTTTTATAATAGCTATAAGGAACCAGGAATTGGGGGCTGTCAAAGTTTCTATATTACTATCGCTCAACTGCATTAATGTAGTGAGTGCAAATATGAGTTATATAATGGTTGCTTTTGTTTACATGGATTATTACCTTTTTTTTAAAATAACGCACAAATCTCAATGGACATTTTTTTGTAGGATAAAATTCCTCTGGTGACAATATCAGCCAATGGTTACACAATATCAATTAGAGTGAGTTATCAACAGATTGGAGTGCGTTATATACAGGATAAGGAACAGGCTGAAATACGTTACACTGCGAACAGCAAGTAGCCTGTAGTGTGTTACACCACAGGATAACACACGGAACACGCTTGCATATATAACACGCTGTGCGTTAAGCGAGTTGCCAGCCGTGGCTCAGTGGGCAGCACTCTCGCCTCTGAGTCAGAAGGTTGTGGGTTCGTAGACCCACTCCAGGGACTTGTGTACATTAATCCAGGCCGACACTCCAGTGCAGTGCTGAGGGAGCGCTGCACTGTCGGAGGTGCCGTCTTTCGGATGAGACTTTAAACCGAGGCCCCGTCTGCCCTCTCAGGTGGACATTAAAGATTCCATGGCACTATTTGAAAAAGAGCAGCGGAGTTCTCCCAGTGTCCTGGTTAATATTTATCCCTCAATCAACATCATTAAAACAGACTTTCTGGTCATTTATCTCATTGCTTTTATTTTTAGGGATCTTGCTGTGCACAAAGTGGCTGCCGCATTTCCTACATTACGGCAGTGACTGCACTTTAAAAGTGTTCGGTCTTATCTATTTCTCGGCATTACTGGGGGATATACATCCATCTGGAAAATCAGGAATAGTATTTTAAATTAAGATCTAAAAGTAGGGCAAAGGGACACGGGTTCAAAGGAGAAAACGGTAAATTTAGTACAAACTCCTCACAGCTGCACAATTCGCCACACTCCCGACACTGAGCGAGCAAGCCCGTGTCGAACATAAGAAAAGGGTGAAGAATTAAATAATCCACAACAATATCATTAATCAGGGAAATGATTTTAGACAGGGATGAGATTAGTAAAGACTTTGAAAAGTATGGGGCTAATCAGGGACAATCAACATGTTTATTTGTATATCTATGTTCCCTTCCCTTACATCTGCGTCTTTTTTCTTTTAAGTTCGCTTAATTTTAAGTTCAGTTAAAGTTACTTAAGCTGCTGTTGTCTCTCCAGCCCTGGGCCTCGCTGCTTCCTGCCAATTTCCCCCACCTGGGATTGCGGTGAAACTCAGCCTCGCTCAACTTCCCCAGCTCACCACCCCACCCGCCTCCCAGCCTACCCGCCCCCAGCCCACCCAACCCCCTCTCCTGCTCTCCCCCTCCCGATCCCCCTCTCCCCCCCCCGCCCCCAGCCCACACAACTCCCTCTCCCCCCCACCCAACCCCTCTCCCCCCACCCAACCCCCTCTCCTGCTCTCCCCCTCCCGATCCCCCTCTCCCCCCCCCGCCCCCAGCCCACACAACTCCCTCTCCCCCCCCACCCAACCCCTCTCCCCCCACCCAACCCCCTCTCATGCTCTCCCCCTCCCCCTCTCCCCCCCGCCCCAAGCCCACACGATTCCCCTCTCCCCCCCCGCCCCAAGCCTTCCCAATTCCCCTCTCCCCCCTGCCCCAAGCCCACACGATTCCCCTCTCCCCCCCCCGCCCCAAGCCCACACGATTCCCCTCTCCCCCCCGCCCCAAGCCCACACGATTCCCCTCTCCCCCCCCGCCCCAAGCCCACACGATTCCCCTCTCCCCCCCGCCCCAAGCCCACACAACTCCCTCTCCCCCTCCCGATCCCCCTCTCCCCCCCGCCCCAAGCCCACACGATTCCCCTCTCCACCCCACCCCCGCCCCAAGCCCACACGATTCCCCTCTCCCCACTCCCGCCATTGGTCGCCCGACACGTCCATCCTCGTGGTGCCCCGCCCCCACACTCTTCGAACAGACTCTTCGTTACCCGAATGGATGATTTTTGACTCTCAGTCAAACAGTCTTTTTCTCTCCATCTCCAATATTTTTATAACTTATAAACAAAAATGCTCAAAGGAAATGAAAAGCGCCCAGCTTTTTTTTTTAAACACTCCTCGGATTTTATTCCTGGGTTTACTGGCAGCAGTGTCCTGGAGATTAATCTTTCATTCCTGGAGAGAGAGTTGGCAAACTCCTGGAGGATGGACAACAATGGGAAGAGATGTAAAAGGGGCTGCCAACTGGCTATTGCCCGATTTACACTATCACACAAAATTACCATCTAACCCATTGTGTGAGTGTGAGAGTGCGTGTGAGAATATGTGTAAGAGCGAGAGTGTAAGTGTGACAGTGAGAGTGTATGTAAGTATGCGTGTGTGTGAGTGTGTGTGTAAGAGTGTAAGAGTGTGTGTAATTTGAGTGTGAGTGTGTAAGAGTGTGTGTAATTTGAGTGAGTGTGTAAGAGTGTGTGTAATTTGAGTGAGTGTAAGAGTGTGTGTAATTTGAGTGAGTGTAAGAGTGTGTGTAATTTGAGAGTGTGCAAGTGTGTGTAATTTGAGTGATTGTGTAAGAGTGTGTGTAATTTGAGTGTGAGTGTGTAAGAGTGTGTGTAATTTGAGTGAGTGTAAGAGTGTGTGTAATTTGAGTGTGAGTGTGTAAGAGTGTGTGTAATTTGAGTGAGTGTAAGAGTGTGTGTAATTTGAGTGAGTGTAAGAGTGTGTGTAATTTGAGAGTGTGCAAGTGTGTGTAATTTGAGTGAGTGTAAGAGTGTGTGTAATTTGAGAGTGTGCAAGTGTGTGTAATTTGAGTGAGTGTGTAAGAGTGTGTGTAATTTGAGAGTGAGTGTGTAAGAGTGTGTGTAATTTGAGTGAGTGTAAGAGTGTGTGTAATTTGAGTGTGAGTGTGTAAGAGTGTGTGTAATTTGATTGCGAGTGTGAGAGTGTGTATAATTTGATTGTGAGTGTGTAAGAGTGTGTGTAATTTGAGTGTGAGAGTGAGAGTGTGTGTATTTTGAGTGTGAGAGTGAGAGTCAGAGTGTGTGTATTTTGAGTGTGAGAGTGAGAGTGTAAGAGTGTGTGTAATTTGAGTGTGAGAGTGAGAGTGTGTGTATTTTGAGTGTGAGTATGAGAGTGTAAGAGTGTGTGTAATTTGAGTGTGAGAGTGAGAGTGTGTGTATTTTGAGTGTGAGTATGAGAGTGTAAGAGTGTGTGTAATTTGAGTGTGAGAGTGAGAGTGAGAGTGTGTGTATTTTGAGTGTGAGACAGAGCTGCATCCTGAGAGCAGTAGTTTCCTGCACCTGTGGAACAATAATACCCACAGTGCTTTATGACAACCAGTTCAACAATTTACAATTGAGAAATCCTAAACTGAGTGCGAAGGGAAGGGAGCGAGAGTCCACCCTCCTGCAGGAAATCGCACTCCGCTGGTTCTGGTGTCACGTCAGGACATGATCCCAGATTCAAACCGAACTGCTGCAACAGCCCAAAGCCAAACCAGTTTGCACCCACGCTGCAGTTGTTGTGTAAATGTGTTCTTTGTCCTCAAACACCAAGGCTATCTTGTGAAACACGGTTGAACAAACTGAAGACTGCCCCTCACGAAGGAAATGTCCTCCACGTGGGCAGCACAGCAATGGCTAACCCCTTCACCCATACACTCCCAATCTATTCTGCCATGGTGTACTCTGCTATTCAGCAGGTGAAAGAGAAGGGCGCCTCTTGTGAACGCACAGGAATGGAATTAAAGAGGTGCCTTTGGGCTAACGTGTTTGGGGGAGTGCTTCGAGCTCACTTGTGGAGGGCAAAGAGGCAGGCACCAATGTGAATTCACGCGCAAATGACACGATAGCACGTTTTAACCGGTCTCCGATTGGGATTCTGTGTGTTCGTAAACACGAAAAGGCTGTCCAAACTATTGTTTTTTTTTAAATGGAGACTGTGCACTTTGTTGGGAGGAGGGGTGAGTTGTTGGAGTAAAGAGAAAGAAGAACTTGCATTTCTATAGCGCCTTTCACAACCTCAGGACGTCCCAAAGCACTTTACAGCCAATGAAGTACTTTTGAAGTGTAGTCACTGTTGTAATGTAGGAAATGTGGCAGTTAATTTTGCGGAGTTGATTATTTCTTAAGTTTAACATAACTTCACTACTTTTGAATTCTATACCCCTAGAAATAAATCCCGGTGCTTTGTTAGCATTTTAATTGCTTTGCTGACCTGCGATGCTGCTTTTAATGATTTGTTCATTTGTGTCCCTAGATCCCTTTGAGAGGAGACTCGAGTGGAGTATAAACACCAGCACAGACTGGTTGGGCCGAATGGCCTGTTTCTGTGCTGTATATTCTATGTACTTATCTATTTCGTTGGCACCGATTGTAACTTTTGTGACTCACTGTATGCAACTCTCGCTATCAGTTTGAGATACTGTCCAAGGAAACAGATTGGAAAGTGGGAGATAGGTGAGGATAAGTTAACGCAGTCACTGTCACCTTTTCTTTATCTTATGGCAGGACTGCCACATTATTCCAGTGAAATAAGGAATAAGGAAAAGGGAATAAGGATAAGAATATGGGATAAAAGTGAGGGATAAGGGATAAGAGATAGGGATGGGATAAGGGTGAGGCAGGAGATGTGTTACGGTGAAGGCAGGGAGTGAGGCAAGGACTGGGACAGAGGTGGGATCTAGTAGCTAGTTTTGCTGCTAATGGGAATTTATTGAAGCCTTACTGGGAATCATTTTCAACTTCACAGCCTGGCAGTAATGCGATGGAGCAGATTGGCTGCATGCTATTGAGCTCGTCCGATTTTCAGCCCATCGACATTATCTCCCACAATATCGCCAGGTGGTGAGGTCAAGAATGTCTCCCAGTGTTTAGCATCTTCACATCATAAAAGACAGCAGTGAAAACAATGGACTTGGCAGCCGAGAGCTTCTGACTGGTCTTGTAGTAACACCAGCGGTAACCCATTTAACAAAAATAAAAAAGGAGCACCCCACACACAGGTGCAAACCCGACCTGGAGCAAAAGCATAACAACAACTTGCATTTATATAGCGCCGTTAACTTAGTCAAACGTCCCAAGGCGTTTCACAGGAGCGTAATCAGACAAAATTTGACACCGAGCCACATAAGGCAATATTAGGACAGGTGAAAGAGGTTGGGTTTTAAGCAGCGTCTTAAAGGAGGAGAGAGAGGTGGAGAGGTTTAGGGAGGGAATTACAGAGCTTGGGGCCCAGGCAGCTGAAGGCACGGCAAAAATGGTGGATCGATGGAAATCAGGAATGCGCAAGAGGCCAGAATTGGAGGAGCGCAGAGGGTTGTAGGGCAGGAGGAGGTTACAGAGATAGAGAGGGGCTCAATGGCTAGCTTCACACTAGAACAGCGACCACTCGGGTGAGATACTAGCTGACAGCCAGCACCATAGAGAGAGTCACCCCTTCAAGAAAAGAAAGAGAAAACATTTATTTCATTCCTTTGCACAAGGCTCCAGTCCTCAGCCCTATTGTCCTACAATTTAGTAAGATACGAACGGATGATGTCAGCTCCAGGAGTGTGTTCACGTTTTTTTGTGGGGGGAACTCTTCTCTTTGAGGTTATGACCTCCCTGTACTAGACACTGTCCTGGGAATACCGACAGGAGACCAGCTATCCACCAATGCCATTGAGAAGCCAAGATATGGTGCGACCCTATTATTTTAGCAGATGTTGTGTAGTCATCCAGACACTAGAGGTAGAAATGGGAGTTTTCATGTTGGGTCAAAGACCATATTGGAGTGTATCAATTGCAACAACTTCCAAATAAATAATTCATGTTTATAGAAGACAAACAATGCTTTGGTGACAAAAATGTTTTAAGAATATTAGGAAGAGGTTCACTGATAATTTAGGAGCAATTAAGGATGAGCTTGAGAGGTATAAATATGATTAACTTCTTTTAGATGCAATGCTGGGTATATCTGAAATGAGTCACCAACCATAGATAGAGTGTATCCTCTGTATCTGTCGAAGTAACATTACAATCTCATTAGTAATCTATTCCTGTGAATAATTTCACATATTCTGATTCAATCGCCATTAGGGTTGCCAACTCTGGCTGACATATTCCTGGAGGTTTCATCAGATGACCTGCTGCCCCGCCCCCATGCTCCCGCCATTGGTCGCCCAACACATCCATCCTCGTGGTGCCCCGCCTTCCCACACAATTGGAAAGCGAGCAGACTCTTTGTTACCCAGTTGGATGTTTCTTGAATCTTAGTCAAACAGCGTTTTTTTTACCCCCCATCTCCAAGAAGACAGACAGGCTGGTGGAATGGGCGGACACGTGGCAGATGAAATTTAACGCAGAAAAGTGCGAAGTGATACATTTTGGTAGGAAGAACGAGGAGGCAATATAAACTAAAGGGTACAATCCTAAAGGGGGGGCATGAACAGAGAGACCTGGGGGTATATGTGCACAAATCGTTGAAGGTGGCAGGGCAGGTTGAGAAAGCGGTTAAAAAAGCTTACTGGATCCTGGGCTTCATGAATAGAGGCATAGAGTACAAAAGCAAGGAAATTATGATGAACCTGTATAAAACACTGGTTCGGCCTCAACTGGAGTATTGTGTCCAATTCTGGGCACCGCACTTTAGGAAGGATGTGAAGGCCTTAGAGAGGGTGCAGAAAAGATTTATGAGAATGATTCCAGGAATGAGGGACTTCAGTTACGTGGATAGACTGGAGAAGCTGGGGTTGTTCTCCTTAGAGCAGAGAAGATTGAGAGGAGATTTGATAGAGGTGTTCAAAATCGTGAGGGGTCTGGACAGAGGAGATAGAGAGAAACTGTTCCTATTGCGGAAGGGTTGAGAACCAGAGGACACAGATCTAAGGTGATTGGCAAAAGAACCAAAGGCGACACGAGGAAAAACTTTTTTACACAGCGAGTGGTTAGGATCTGGAATGCACTGCCTGAAAGAGTGGTGGAGGCAGATTCAATCGTGGCTTTCAAAAGGGAACTGGATAAGTACTTGAAGGAAAAAAATTTGCAGGGCTACGGGGAAAGGGCGGGGAGTGGGACTAGCTGAAGTGCTCTTGCAGAGAGCCGGCACGGGCTCGACAGGCCGAATGGCCTCCTTCTGTCCTGTGACCATTCTATATTTTTATAAATTAATAAACAGAAGTGCTCAAAAAAAATTTTTTATTGTCCTGATGATTTTACTCTGGGTTTTTGCTCCCAGCAGTGTCCTGGAGATTAATCTTCAATTCCTGGATACTCCAGGCCAATCCTGGAGGGTTGGCAACCCCTCACCCCCACTTCAGACTCATCATAATGGGTGAACCGGTTTGTGTGTTGCCATGATGGATTTTGATATCGCTAATATTATGCGAAAGAGCTTTGCTATTGCATGACAGGGGGAGAACATTTTCAAGATATATTTGACATGCTGTCTGATACTGAAAGGTGCTGCAGACAAAGTAATGACGTTCTGCTACAGACACCCAACCAAGCAGAACACGACCGATGCCTTTGAAGAGTCCTTCACAGGCTGCAAGAAAACGGCCTTGCACTCACATGCCAAAGTGGTAAGGAACATCTAGAATGTTCTGGCCCAGTCTTCACAAAGCGGAGAATGTCACCAGTCGCCAAGGAGGCCAACACAAGTTACAATGCCAACGCCTCAAGCAATGCCACGGAAGCAATGCAATCTTCTACCCAAGCGATTACTTGCTGTGGATGTGTTATTCTTGATCTGGCTACAAGCACAGAGCCATTACCAGAGCTAACAGTTAAAGGAGCATCTTCTGCTGAGGGGACAAGCACGACCGTGTCCCACTTCAGATCAAGCCAGTCGCTAGCCAGGCACAGCGATGGCTTATTTTGGCATTCTTGATGCCGGTGCTGCGGGCTTAGGACCCATCCTTATGCAAAAAGGCGATCTTGGTGCAACCAGACTTATCAGCCATTTGCTCAGTTCCACACAGCAATGGAAAAAGGAAAGAGCTTGCATTTCTCCAGCGCCTTTCACCACCTCAGGACACCCCAAAGCGCTTCACAGCCAATGAAGTACTTTTGGAGTGTAGCCACTGTTGTAATGTAGGAAATGTGCCAGCCAATTTGTGCACAGCAAGCTCCCACAAACAGCAATGAAATGTGAAGTCCCATTCACCCATCAGCCACTGTGCTTGCTGACCTACACTGGCCCCCTGTCCGGCAGGGCCTCGATTTTAAAATTCCCTTCCTTGCTTTCACATCCCACCGTGGCCTCACCCCTCTCTATCTCTGTAACCTCCTCCAGCCCTACAACCCTCCGAGATCTCTGCGCTCCTCTAATTCCGGCCTCTTGGGCATCCCCAATTTTAATCGCCCCACCTTTGGTGGCCGTGCCTTCAGCTGCCTGGGCCCTGAGCTCTGCAATTCCCTCCCTAAACCTCTCCAACTCTCTTTCCACCTTTAAGACGCATCTTAAAACTGACCTCTGTTTGTTGTACATAGAGTGTGGTCAATTCCTTTGATGCAGTGGGTGTTTTTTTTTTACCTTGAAAGTATCATCATGTGACATTGGACCTCGCATGCATCCCTCCTCATCCCCATCCCTATCTCTGTAACCTCTTCCAGTTAGACAACCCTCCGCGATATTTGCGCTCCTCCAATTCTGGCCTCTTGAGCATCCCTGATTTTAATCGCTCCACCATTGGCGGCCGTGCCTTCAGCTGCCGAGGCCCTAAGCTCTGGAATTCCCTCCCTAAACCTCTCCGCCTCTCTCTCTTCCTTTAAGACGCTCCTTAAAACCTACCTCTTTGGCCAAGCTTTTGGTCATCTCTCCTAATATCTCCTTATGTGGTTCGGTGTCAATTTTTTTCTGATAATGCTCCTGTGAAGCATCTTGGGACGTTTGACTGAGTTAAAAGTGCAATATAAACACAAGTTGCTGTTGTTGGATGCTAACCCTGGCTCGGTGACCCGATGATAGAGACGGGGAAACAGCCTGCGTTCCCTTTTCTGTAATTATACAGTGACCTCTGCTGGAAGGCGTTTAGCCAGTGGCGATCAGACGAGGGCGGCGGCACGCTTGGCCCCCCCTCCGATTCCCATTTACATCCCACAAATAGTCTGGCTCCGCTCAGTGCCAAGGCTCATGAATTGAGAACGGTCTCCCTCTGGTGGGGTTGTGGGGGAGGGGGGGTGCTGTGGGTGGGGGTCCGTGGGCACCGTACCCCAGTGGGACCCGTGCATCCGGGAGAGGAGGGGGAGAAATCGGAGCAACGTTTCCAGAAGCAAACAACACTGCACGCCTGAAACGAGAGAGAGAGAGAGAGAGAGAGAGAGAAGAGAGAAAGCGTGGCGGGCGCTTGCGATTGGATAGCTAGAATTCATCGTCTGCTAACAGAAGGGTGAAGTGTGTGAAGAATTTTTTTTTATTCACGTCACATACCGTACACTGAATTAAACAAACAAGGAGAGGGCATTTCAGGATAAATGGTTCAGCAAGTCCATCCAAAAACAAAAAAAAAAATCTGGCACAAATGAAATTTATCGGCATTTGCCTGGAGCCAATTTAAAGTAGAGAACAGTTAATTGGACAGTCCTGTAGATGTGGCTCAGTAAAACAGCACTGTTCACCTGCCAAAGGAGAAATCCTGATAGCAGGTTAAACGTAGAGCAGGCAGCTGACTGGACGCAATGAAGGGATATTTTCTCTCTCTCTCTCTCTCTCTTTCTCTCTCTCTCTCCAGTAGCGGCCATTTTGAGACTCCAGAGAAATCTCTGCACTTAGCAAAATGTCCGCCGTCGTCCTCTACTCTCTCAACATCTAAGGAAACAGCGTTGCTTGACGGCTGAGGGCTCGGAGAGCATCTTACGAGAACTGCCTCATTCACAGATATCTGTGCTATTATGCAAACCAGAGTTAACACATTCAGTGCTTTTCCCAATATCAAACCTTGGTTAGACCACATTTGGAGCACTGTGCACAGTTCTGGTCTCCATATTATATAAAAAAGGATATAGAGGCACTGGAGAAGGTGCAAATAAAGAACTGAGAGGTTATACCTATCAGGAAAGACTGAACAGGCTGGGGCTCTTTTCTCCAGAAAAGAGAAGGCTGAGGGGTGACCTGATAGAGGTCTTTAAGATTATGAAAGGGTTTGATAGGATAGACGTAGAGAAGATGTTTCCACTTGTGGTAGAGTCCAGAACTAGGGGCCGTAAATATAAGATAGTCACTAATAAATCCAATAGGGAATTCAGGAGAAACTTCTTTACCCAGAGAGTGGTGAGAATGTGGAACTCGCTCCCACAGGGAGTGGTTGAGGCAAATAGTATAGAAGCATTTAAAAGGAAGCTAGATAAACACATGAGGGAGAAAGGAATAGAAGGATATGCTGATAGGGTGAGATGAAGAGGGGTGGGAGGAGGCTCGTGTAGAGCAGAAACACCGGCACGGACCAGTTGGGCCGAATGGCCTGTTTCTGTGCTGTACATTCTGTGTAACTCGGGTTGCTGCCTATTACCAAGCCCTTAAATCAGGCGGGAAAAGGGATTGGAGATCAGATGATGGCTTGACTTTTGAGACTTGTTGCCAGTAAAAATTCATTGTAACCTTAAATAATTAGTGACTTGAGACACCGGAAGTGATAGAAAAGCTCATTTTTTTCTTTCAAATGAGAACTTTACGGACACTACCCCTTAAATTCATCTATGCTATTCACCTCAACCACTGCTTGTGGTAGCGAGTTCCACATTCTAACCAAACTGGGGGTGACTTTAATCCCAATTCCTAATCTACGGAGAATATTTTACAATCCGGGTTGTTTGTCTCCCTCCCACTCCCGCCCTATCTCCCGATCACCCATCATGCCCCCCCCCACCCCGATCGCCCCCTTCCCTGTGCTATTATGCAAACCCATCCCCCCTTTCCCCCCAGATCGCTCCCCCAATCGGCCCCTCCTGCACCCGACTGCCCCCTTCCCCCCCCCCCACAAATCACCCCCACTTGATCCGATCACCTCCACCTTCCTCACTTATCTGAGGGCCGCTGCTAGCGCCGCAGTGATCCGATCTTCAATCCCGCTTTGCCGGCAGCTCGCCGTCTCCATGGAAATGAGGCCTGAGGCCTAATGCGGGGTGGCACACCGGGCTTCACCATTCAGGCACAGTGATTGCACCCTGTGCACCCCCGCCTGCCCAGAAATGGGCGCGCCCGAGTTTCTAGGCCCGTGAATGTATTATAAGTCATTATATCAATAAAAACAACTTGCTTTATAACAATTTATGGAACATATAATAATTCCACACCACACTGCTTAATGCCATCAATGACACCCAATGTGACCCTGTGTGTATTCCGTGTGTAACACAATCCAGCCTGTGTGTTATTCCAGCTGCAAAACTGCAGAAATAGGCATCACAGGAGAAATGTTTTTATGAGCAGCCATTTCAGTTAAAAAGCTCTTGGTACATTTTTCCTCACAAGTAAATGTACAATTTTGTTTTCTAATCGGATGGCATGTGGCGATGCTAAATGGCACAAATTGTCAGAACCAGGTACGGCACTTGCCAATTCACCACATATCAATTCTCTGAGCCCTCCCGTTCCATCGCTGTTGGGTAAGGGTACCAAGGGATATGGAGCTAAGGCAGGTAAATG
This sequence comes from Squalus acanthias, assembly GCA_030390025.1. NCBI lineage: Eukaryota > Metazoa > Chordata > Chondrichthyes > Squaliformes > Squalidae > Squalus > Squalus acanthias. Next base: position 61,254,824 of record CM059445.1, read on the forward strand.
GAGCTGAAAGACTTGCATTTATATAGCGCCTTTCACAACCACCAGACGTGCCAAAGTGCTTTACAGCCAATGAAGTACTTTTTGACGTGTGGTCACTGTTGTAATGTAGGAAACATTGAGGTACAGATCATCCATGATCTCATTGAATAGTGGAACCAGAGAGTGGTGAGAATATGGAACTCGCTACCACATGGAGTGGTTGAGGTGAATAGGTTAGATGCCTTTAAGGGAAGCTAGATAAGCACATGAGGGAGAAGGGAACAGAGGATAAGAACATAAGAAATAGGAGCAGGAATAGGCCGCTTGGCCCCTCGAGCCTGCTCCGCCATTCAATAAGATCATGGCTGATCTTGGGCTCAAAGTCACTTCCCTGCCCTCTCCCCAGAACCCTTCACTCCCTTATCTTGCAAAAATCTGTCTATCTCCACCTTAAATGTATTTAATGACCCAGCCTCCACGGCTCTCTGGGGCAGAGAATTCCACAGATTTACGACCCTCTGAGAAAAGAAATTCCTCCTCATCTCAGTTCTAAAAGGGCGACCCTTTATTCTGAGACTGTGCCCCCGCGTTCTAGATTTCCCCATGAGGGGAAACATCCTTTCTGCATCTACCCTGTCGAGCCCCCTCAGTATCTTATATGTTTCGATAAGATCACCTCTCATTCTTCTAAATTCCAATGAGTATACGCCCAGCCTGCTCAACCTTTCCTCATATGTCAAACCCCTCATCTCTGGAATTAACCTAGTGAATCGTCTCTGAACTACCTGGATGTCGTCTCTGGATATGCTGATAGGGTGAGATGAAGTAAGGTGGGAGGAGGCTCATGTGGAGCAGAAACACCGGCATAGACCAGTTGGGCCAAATGGCCTGTTTCTGTGCTGTAAATTCGATGTAATTCTATGTAACAGGTCCAAGGGGCTGAATGGCCTCCGCATGTTTTTATATTCCATCAGTGAAAGGATGGTTTTCAGCACCAGACTCTCTCCTTGACCCAGTCTCGGCATTAATGGGTTATTTGATGGAGGTCTTTTTATCTCCCAATATCTTCTCCTCACAAAGGCTGTGGCTCAGACTGGTTGACACTCCCAGGAACACCAACCTCTTACATCAACAACAACTTGCATTTAAACAGCGCCTTTAACGCAGTAAAACGTCCCAAGGTGCTTCACAGGAGCGATTATCAAACTAAATTTGACACCAAGCCACGTAAGGAGATATTAGGACAAAAGAGGTAGATTTTAAGGAGCGTCTTCACGGAGGAGAGGTGGAGAGGTTTAGGGAGAGAATTTCAGAGCTTAGGGCCCAGGCAGCTGAAGGCACGGCCGCCAATGGTGGAGCGATGGAAATTTGGGATGCCTCAGTGCCCGTTCTTCAGTTGCTTTACGCTGGTGCTTGTCCAGGTGGGTTTACTGGTGATCCTGGGATTTAGACGACTGAATTCTGCTCCATTACAGGGCACGATAGCATAGTGGTTATGCCACTGGACTAGTAATCCAGAGGCCTGGACTAATAATCAGAGACACAAGTTCAAATCCCACCCCGGCAGCTGGGGAATTTAAATTCAGTTAATTAAAAAAATATGGAATAAAAAGCTAGTGTCAGTAATGGTGACCATGAAACTACCGGATTGTCGTAAAAACCCATCTGGTTCACTAATGTCCTTTAGGGAAGGAAATCTGCCGTCCTTACCCGGTCTGGCCTATATGTGACTCCAGACCCACAGCAATGTGATTGACTCTTACCTGCCCTCTGAAACGGCCGAGCGAGCCCCTCAGCTGTACCAAACCGCTACACGAAACTTCCAGGCTTCTTAGGTCAATCCTTGAACTCCGTCCCCAACAGCACTCTGGGAGCACCTTCACCACACGGACTGCAGCGGTTCAAGAAGGCGGCTCACCACCACCTTCTCAAGGGCAGTTAGGGATGGCCAATAAATGCCGGCCTTGCCAGCGACGCCCACATCCCGTGAATTAAAAAAAAATTCCAGGAGGCACAGAAAATCCGGGTCTACGATTCGACCCCTGGGATCAGAGACTCGGACTTGGCAGCGGCGCACAGACACTGGTCCTCCAAAACTTGACCTAAACGAGGGTCAGTATGAAGTCAACGTTAACTGCACAAAACTTGACGCCAAGTGTAACTGGGCTATTCCTCTATGGGAGCCATCGCAGTTGATCCTGGCCGTGTCTGTCTGGTATTTTTAAACATTAGCTTCCGATCACATATCGCCAAGACCGCCTACTTCCACTTCCATAATATCGCCCGTCTCCGCCCCAAGCTCAGCTCATCAGCTGCTGAAACCCTCATCCGAGCCTTTGTTACCTCCAGACTCAACTATTCCAACGCTCTCCTGGCCGACTTCCCACCTAGTACCCGCCATAAACTTCAGTTCATCCAAAGCTCTGCTGCCCGTGTCCTAACTCGCACCAAGCCCCGTTCACCCATCACCCCCTGTGCTCGCTGACCTACACTGGCTCCCAGTCCCGCAATCTCATTCTTGTGTCCAAATCCCTCCATGGCCTCGCCCCTTCCCTATCTCTGTAACCTCCTCCAGCCCCACAACCCCCCCGAGATATCGGCGCTCCTCCAATTCTGGCCTCTTGAGTATCCCTGATTTTAATCGCTCCACCACTGGCGGCCGTGCCTTCAGCTGCCTGGGCCCTAAGCTCTGGAATTCCCTCCCTAAACCTCTCCGCCTCTCTCTCCTCCTTTAAGACGCTCCTTAAAACCCAACCTCTTTGACCAAGCTTTTGGTCACCTGCCCTAATATCTCCTTATGTGGCTCGGTGTCAAATTTTGTCTGATAATCGCTCCTGTGAAGCGCCTTGGGACGTTTTACTACGTTACAGGCGCTGTATAAATGCAATGTGTTGTTGTTGGCACGCAGATACCTGCTGGAGAACAATCAGCAACCGGAACCCTGGCTGACTTTTCCTCCTCATTGTATTATTCGCAGTGACGAGTCTACACACTCTCTGAGCTCTGTGATGAAAGATGGAAGGTTTGGACTCCCTGCCACGTTTTTAATCCAGCTCCAAGCAGGTTAGACCCCAGGAGCGGAGCGGAGCGGAGCGGAGCGGGTGGGTAAGGTCGCGCCTTTCAAAACCCAAATAAACTCAATTGTGGAGGACAACCTTGGACACACAGTAAACAGGAACTGCCTTTCACGAGCATCCCTGATTAATGCTTAACTCGGTTTCACGGTACAGTACCTCTGCAAGGCCGAGGCTGCCTATTCACAAAAGATTTTATGTTCTCACTTCTGTAAATACTTTTCCGATTTAATAAGAATGTTTTATAAGGTCTCACTTTGCCTTGTACATTTTTTTATGCAATCCCTGATCACACAGCCAGGTTGGCGACATCTGTTTCATCATTTGCACGGAGAGAGCTTGCTGCGTTGTAAACTCTTTACGCAGTGCACCACCTCAGCAACTTTGAACAAAGGATCTCTTCTATTGCTCAGCTATTATATCTCCCTCTCCGTGTATCTCCATGCCCCCGCCCCCTCTTTCCAGCGCGGGGAGGGCCTCAGCAGCGAGAACAATGTCGGAGGCGAGCCCTCCCACCTTGCACCCTCCATAAACTTCAGCTCATCCGAAAACCCTGCTGCTCGAATCCTGACTTCCACCAAGTCCCGATCACCCCGCCCCCCTCCACCGTGCTCGCTGACCTACACTGGCTCCCGGTCCGGCAATGCCTCCATTTTAAAGTTCTTATCCTCAGGTTCAAATCACGCCATGGCCTCGCCCCTCCCTATCTCTGTAACCTCCTCCAGCCCTAGAAAAGTAACGAAAGAACTTGCATTTATATAGTGACTTTTATGACCTCAGGACGTCCCAAAGCGCTTTACAGCCAATGAAGTACATTTGAAGTGTAGTCACTGTTGTAATGTAGGAAACGCAGCAGCCAATTTGCGCACAGCAAGCTCCCACAAACAGCAATGTGATAATGACCGGATAATCTGTTTTTTTTTAGTGATGTTGATTGAGGGATAAATATTGGCCAGGACACCGGAGAGAACTCCCCCCCGCTCTTCTTCAAATAGTGCCATGGGATCTTTTACATCCACCTGAGAGAGCAGACAGGACCTCGGTTTAACGTCGCATCCTAAAGATGGCACCTCCGACAGTGCGGCGCTCCCTCAGTACTGCCCCTCCGACAGTGCAGCGCTCCCTCAGTACCGCCCCTCCGACAATGCGGCGCTCCCTCAGTACCGCCCCTCCGACAGTGCGGCCCTCCCTCAGTACTGCCCCTCTGACAGTGCGTCGCTCCCTCAGTACTGCCCCTCCGACAGTGCGGCACTCCCTCAGTACTGCCCCTCCGACAGTGCGGCGCTCCCACAGTACTGCCCCTCCGACAGTGCGGCGCTCCCTCAGTACTGACCCTCCGACAGTACGGCGCTCCCTCAGTACTGACCCTCCGACAGTGCGGCGCTCCCTCAGTACTGACCCTCCGACAGTGCGGCGCTCCCTCAGCACTGCACTGGGAGAGTCAACCTGGATTTTGTGCTCAAGTCTCTGGAGTGGGACATGAACCCACGACCTTCTGACTCAGAGGCGAGGGTGCTGCCCACTGAGCCCCGGCTGACACATTGCCAGTCTCTGTGAATCTTCCTCCAATCTCAGGGAAGGTCCAGCTGCCAATAGCGACCACCACACCATTGCGACTTGCTGAGATACAGAACGGGCAAAAGCGTCACATAAACGCAGCAAGTCCGCCCCCAGTGTTGGAACAGGAACTGACCGAGTCCATCGGAATATAGGGAGAGAGCTTTAAAACGCGCCACTCCTTCAGGGTTTGTGATGCTTTTATACGGTTACAGGGGGAGGATGTGCTGGTTAGAAGTGAAGGTGCGCCTTATACAGCTGTCTCATTCACCTGCGTAGCCTGCTCACTAGCAGAGGCAATAGGCCGTTGATTTGGATCACAGTCTCTGGCAATCCCAGACTGGATTCACGTGTTGGCGCACAGTGGGGGATGGGTGTCTCCTCCAAATTAAACCTCCTCCCTGTTTGCAAAAAGATGGCTGCTTGACACGCCAGCTGCAAAACTAGACAGGGGGCAAGAATAGGCTCCCCAACCCTCCAGGATTGCCCTGGAGTCTCCAGGACACTGCTGCCAGCAACCAAAGGAGAACAATCATAGTCCAATCATAGTATTAAACAAAAAATTGTGTTTCTTTCATTTTCTTTGAACACTTTTGAACCATAAAAATATTGGCAATGGGAAAATCAGCTGTTTTGACTGACAATCAAGATTCATCCAATCGGGTAACGAAGAGTCTGTTCGGTGTCCAATGGGCCGTGGGGAGGCGGGGCCCCGCGAGGATGGACCTGTTGGGCAACCAATAGCGGGAGTGTGGTAGCGGGGCAGTTGGAACTAGGAGGTCATGTGATGAAATCTCCCGGAGTATGTCCAACCAGAGCAACCCTGGGCAAGATGGTGACTTGCTGACTACTGAGGTTTGTTCTACTGATAAATAAAGGCCACTGTACCCCAATAAGTAATTAATTGTGTGAGGGCTTTGAGTCATTGCTATGTGACACATATATATATATATATAAACACACACACGTTAGCTGTGGCTCAATGATAGCACTCAAGCCTTGGATTCAGAAGATCGTGGATTCCAGGCCCATTCCAGGGACTTGAACACATAATGTAGGCGGACACTTCAGTGCAGTACTGAGGGAGCCCTGTACTGTCAGATGAGATGTTAAACTAAGGCCCCATCTGTCCTTTGAGGTGGATGTAAAAGATCCCATGGAGCTATTTAGAAGAGCAGATGACTTCTCCCTGGTGTCCTGGGGCCAATATTTATCCCTGAACCAACATCACTAAAACAGATTATCTGGTCATTTATCTCATTGCTGCTTGTGGGAGCTTGCTGTGCGCCAATTGATGCAAATACAACAGTGACTACACTTCAAAAGTACTTGGGACATCGAGGTTGTGAAGGGCACTATACAAGTGCAAGTTCTCATGTATACTCATTATGTATTACTTCATAATGAAAATTCATGTAAAAATTCAGTAACTAATGCCTCCACATCATGACGCACAGAAGTTTAAAAACCATACATTTAGCATCTATTTAAACTTTAGAAATTTCCAGTGTGTCTAATGCAAGACCAGTAAGTGGCAACTGTAGGGCAAGGAGGAGGGACTTTCGAATGTCCCTTAATGCTTCCCAGTAACAGCCCAGGTCTGAGACACATTATGTGGGGGATCATGTCCCACATCACAAAACATAACACAGCACAACACAACGCAAGTCAACACACAACGCAACTCAAACACAAACCACAAAACACAGCACAACGCAACACAAACAACACAACTCAATGCACAACACAATGAGCAGCCAAGAATGCAGACAGATAACCGAAGGCCCTGGCCCCACCACCAACCTTTAGTAGTGCTATCCAATACTGGTTTCCCTTATATCCTTCTTCATCACTGCTCTTCCTCTTCAGTCCTGCCGAGATTGGGAATTTAGTGGGAGGGAATCCGGGTCATGAGCCATTTCATATCACAACTCATTAGCACACCAGCATCCTACGCTATCTAGAGCAGGTAGGGGCTCTTTCAGATTTACGTCATGTATTTAACACTTAAGCGAGGAGCTGGATTGCAAGCACTGCTTTACAAAGCAACTAATATCAGATCTCCACAAATATTACCAATTATACACCTCAAAATGGTCATTGGGACAAGAACTGGCTGGTGCAATGAGTAGGCCTCATCTCGGGGACCTGGGTTCAAATCCAACAACAACTTGCATTTATACAGCACCATTAACGTAGTAAAACGTCCCAGGAGTGTAATCACCGAGCCACATAAGGATAAATTAGGACAGGTTACCAAAAACAGTCAAAGAGGCAGGTTTTAAGGAGCGTCTGAAAGGAGGAGAGAGAGGCAGAGAGGTTTAGGGAGGGAATTCCAGAGCTCAGGGCCCAGGCAGCTGAAGGCACGGCCGCCAATGGTGGAGCGATTAAAATTGGGGGATGCGCAAGAGGCCAGAATTGGGATGAATTTCTCATCTGTCTGCTGATTGTAAAAATCCTGCACATAATGAGTAGGTCAGTTCCTAATGGGCATGGCCTGCCCCTATCTCAGTTTAACATCTCATCTGAAAGACAGCACCTCTGACAGTGCAGCACTCCCTCAGTACTGGAACTAGGAGTGTCAGCCTGGATTTTTGTGCTCAAGTCTCTGGAGTGGGACTGGAACTGGAACTCACAACCTTCTGACTCAGAAGTGAGAGCGCCACCAACTGAGCCACGGCTGACACCTTACTGTTATAAGCCACTTAGTAATACACTCTTTCATTTGGTTCAACCGTCGAAGATATCCACTGTTAGAAATAGACATTACATAGGAACAGGAGAAGGCCATTCAGCCCCTCGAGCCTGTTTCTATTGAAAGGGAGGAGAGTGTTACCCACTGAGACACAGCCGACACCTTGAAGATCAAGCCAGACAGGGGCATGTGTGCGATGCCCCTCATGAAAAAAATAGCTCAGCGACACTCACTGTTTGGCCTCACACTTGGAAAGAAAAAAGGGCACTTGGTCATTCTCGCATTGCTGTTTGTGGGATCTTGCTGTGCGTGAAATTGGCACCAGAGCGCAGGAAATGGGTTCCCGTATCCCAACGAGAGTCGATGCGTTCGAGAGAGGAGAGCAGAGAAACACAGATCAACAACTAGAGGCAGCCCGTGGGTCTGGGAACTGCACAGTCACAAAGAAAGGCGAGAGGAGCGAGTGCCAGGATTACGCGAGAAGGAGAGAAACTGCGACAGACACAAATAAAAGAAATGAACCCCACTAGAATTACTGAGAGCGGAGGAGGGGAGTGGGAGGGGGGGTGGGTGAGAGCGGAGGAGGAGGGGAGTGGGGGGGGGGTGCGAGGCATTGGAGAGAGAGGAATGGATTCAGACGAGAATTTAAGTGGGGTTTAAATCACTCGACAACAGAGCCGAGGCTGGGGAGAGGGAGCTCCAGAAATAAATGGTCGATATAAAAAGAGGAGTGCTTGAGGGCACTGGTGCGACAGCAGGGAAGAGTAATCACCGAGAGTGAGAGACTGTGTGATTAAGCCAAGGGGAAGCTGTGGTCACAGGGGGATCGGCAAGGCAGCTATTTACAATTTTACAGCAATTCAGCAGACAGGGATAGAATACAAACTTGGAGTGATGTCGACTACCTTTCCCTGAAGACACTGAACGGCTAAAACCAACAATGGAAAATTACCCCGGACTGTGGATTTGCTGAGGATCTGAGGTCTTTACTCAGGTTTTGTGTTTTACCTACAATGAAATAAAATTATTGCCATACACCTTTGTAGCTACTCCACCGACCATACAGAGGGCTGTGGAGGCTCAGTCATTGAGCATATTCAAGACAGAGATCGATAGATTTTTGGATATTAAGGGAATCAAGGGATATGGGGATAGTGCAGGAAAGTGGAGATGAGGTAGGAGATCTCAGCCATGATCTTATTGAATGGCGGAGCAGGCTCGAGGGGCCGAATGGCCGACTCCTGCTCCTAATTCTTATGTTCTTACCTCGTCCAGTGCACCATTGAAACCGAGTCTGTGTGGAAACGAGCTATACTGACCAGCTCCATTCCCCTGCCGTGTTGTGGGGTGTAATGGGGTGGGGGAAACCAGACTGCCAGGGTTCCCACTCCAGATCGTTACCCAGTCCCCCCACCCCCGCTGCAAGGTGTATGTGAAGACGGTTCGGCCATGGTTATGATATCGTCCATGATTGAATAGAAGGAGCTCACATTTCTACAGCGCCTTTCACGACCTCAGGATGTCTCAAAGCGCTTTACAGCCAATGAAATACTTTTTGAAGTGTAGTCACTGTTGTAATGTAGGAAACGCGGCAGCCAATTTGCGCACAGCAAGCTCCCACAAACAGCAATGTTATAATGACCAGATAATCTGTTTTAGCGATGTTGGTTGAGGGTTAAATATTGACCAGGACACTGGGGATAACTCCCCTGCTCTTCTTTAAAATAATGGTGTGGGATATTTTAACATCCACTTGAGAGAGCAGACGGGACCTCGGTTTAACGTCGCATCCGAAAGATGGCCCCTCCGACAGTGCGGCGCTCCCTCAGTACTGCCCCTCCGACAGTGCGGCGCTCCCTCAGTACTGCCCCTCCGACAGTGTAGCGCTCCCACAGTACTGCCCCTCCGACAGTGCAGCGCTCCCTCAGTACTGCCCCTCCGACAGTGCAGCGCTCCCTCAGTACCGCCCCTCCGACAGTGCGGCACTCCCTCAGTACTGCCCCTCCGACAGTGCAGCGCTCCCTCAGTACTGCCCCTCCGACAGTGCGGCGCTCCCTCAGTACTGCACCTCCGACAGTGCGGCGCTCCCTCAGTACTGCCCCTCCGACAGTGCGGCGCTCCCTCAGTACTGCACCTCCGACAGTGCGGCGCTCCCTCAGTACTGCACCTCCGACAGTGCGGCGCTCCCTCAGTACTGCCCCTCCGACAGTGCGGCGCTCCCTCAGTACCGCCCCTCCGACAGTGCGGCGCTCCCTCAGTACTGCCCCTCCGACAGTGCGGCGCTCCCTCAGTACCGCCCCTCCGACAGTGCGGCGCTCCCTCAGTACTGCCCCTCCGAAAGTGCGGCACTCCCTCAGTACTGCACTGGAGTGTCAGACTGGATTTTGTGCTCAAGTCTCTGGAGTGGGACTTGAACCCACAACCTTCTGACTCAGAAGCGAGAGATCCACCCACTGAGCCGATTACATTTTCACTTACATCAGCTTCCTTCACCCCTCTGGAACTGTAGCAACAATGTTAGCTGGAATGGCAAAAAAGCTACAACAAGAGCAAACAGGACCGTGAATGGACAGAAAGACTGTGAGAAATTGTGCTGGGGGCAACAAGAGGGTGTCAAGGGGTAAAAATGGAGGCCTACAACGCTCCAATAACACGGGTCTCAAAGGGGCAGCGGTTGAATGGCCAGGCTTCCTGCTCCGGCTCTCAGGGTGCCGAGCCCTGCTGGGAAGTGGGATGCGCGGATGTCGGATGAAGCCAGGATTGGGCTCGGCTGTGGCCGCTCCCCAATGGCTCGCTAACCCGCAGGCGCCAACCGGTCTAGACTCGCGCAAGCAAGGACGGCCAACTGGGCGAGGGAGCAGAGAGCTGCCGATAGCTCCTCGGTAAGAGTCAGCACCTTCAGGGCACGAGGGCAAATGTGACGACAGATGGAACCAAGAAATAACAGTTAACAGGAGCAACAATTTAATCTGAAGGTTCAAACAGCAGAAACCACTTTTGTGTAACTGTCACAGCCCCCCAATCCCCTTACTCACTCCTGGGTATCCGTTATTCTATATATAAACCCCCGAACCCCTCAATTAGATTCCAGTCTGTAACTCACTCCCGGGTATCCGTTGTTCTATATATAAACCCCCCGAACCCCTCGATTAGATTTCAGCCATTTTTATGTTTTGCCTTATTGCATCTGCAGGACATCTTCAAAACAAACACATGACATTTTTTTGAAGCACAATCTCTGCTGTTATATCGGCAAATCCACCAGCAAGGTCCCACAGACAGCAATCAGACGAAAGATCAAAGATCTGTAATATTTGGTGTTGGTTGAGGGGAAAAAAAGAGACACTGGGAGAACGCGCTCATCTTCAAATAATACCATGGGATCTTTAACAATCATCAGCTCTTCTTCAAAAGGGATCTTTTACGTCCATCTGAGAGAGCAGACGGGGCCTCGGTCAACGTCTCATCTGACAGTGCAGCACTCCCTCAGTACTGTAGATTATATAGCGAAAGACTTGCGTTTATATAGCGCCTTTCACGACCACAGGACATCCCAAAGTGCTTTACAGCCAATGAAGTACTTTTGAAGTGTGCTCACTGTTGTAATGTAGGAAACGCGGCAGACAAATTGCGCATAGCAAGATCCCACAAACAGCACTGTGATAACAACTAAATAATCTGTTTTTTAGTGATGTTTATTGAGGGATCAATATTGACCAGGACACCGGGGAGAACTCCCCTGCTCTTCTTCGAACTGGTGCCGTGGGATCTTTTACGTCCACCTGCTGATGTCTCTGGACTTCACTGGCTGTGAAGCACTTTGGGATATCCTGAGGTTGTGAAAGGTCCGATTGAAATCCAAGTCTTTCTTTCTTTCACAGGGCTACATAATGTTGATAGTGTCAATAGGGTAAAAACGGACTCCGCTGGTACATGCACTTGTGCAAGCCATGCAAGGAGAGACCAGGCAAGTGCCCTGATCCCAGAGTACTGGCTGAAATGCATGTGGAATGTTGCAAAGGATGGGAGGGGGGGGCGGGCTCATCTCCTAGTAATATTCCCCCGCGGCAGTCTGGATGTCCCCACCCCATTACACCCCACAACACAGCAAGATCGAGAACACACCTTGTAAAGAATCAGCAGAAGCCCACATCCTCTGTGAGCCTGGGTGACAACGCACCAAGACATGTCCCCAGCCCTGCTTTCACTAATAAGTTTGTGCGGGCTGGATTGTACTCAGGCTCAAGGTGGTACAAGAGGCAAATATTTAATTCATGAAATACATAAAAGTCTCATTACCTCACAACCTCGACAATACAATTATCAGAAAACCACACCGCTGGAAATGATCAATGCTGTCTCCACAGTAAGAAAATCTGAGAACCAAATAATTGTAACATCTATTGATATTATGCAAAAGGCCACAATAATAATCCTTTAAAGGAAGAAACATTACAATCAACCAGAAAGGACAAAGGGAAACTATTTTGCACTCACTATGATTTTTTTCAGCTTCCAAACTCCAGTAAAATTGTAAAAATAAAACTGAATTCTGCACACAGATGTTTCATATCACTTTTCACTAAACATTCCTTTTTCTCCCTCTCGCAGGCACACAGACACACACTCACGCACACAGATACACAGATACCTCACACACACACACATGGACAACCATTGTTAAATCTCACTGTTGGGGAAGGGAGATGGACAAGGGAAAAAGAGGAGGAATGAGAGCGAGTATGAAGGATAGACAACAGGGATAAGAGAGAGGATTGGGGAGAAGGGGTAAGGAACTAGAGACAGAGAAGGTGAGAAGGAGGCAAGTCAGGAGACAAGGGGTTAAAAATCCAGTGTGTTTTCTTTAAAAATATCAGCAATTATTGAAATGTGCATTGATTTATTAAATATTATTCACTAGTCACTAGCAGTTTTTCTTAACACATTTGATTCTCAAGAGCTGTATACTTCAATGTTCAATCTGTGTTTTGCACAGATAAATATACACACTCAGACACAGACACATAAAGACAGTTAAAGATTCTATTGCAGCATTAACTTGGTATCGGGGGGAAAAAAAATCATAAAAAATACAGGAAATTTCAAATCAGAAAAAGTTTCCAGGAGACGGGGGTAAAATCCCCTAGCTGCCAAATTTCCAGCAAAGACACATTGTTATCTTTTAATACAGTTACACAAAGGGCTTTTGGGGGTTGACCCCTAGTCTCGCCTGGCTGAACGCACAAAGCCACCCATTCAGGAACCCTCAGCTAAGAGCTCTGAGCAGGTCGGACAAACATTAAAAAGGGGAAGAATTCAGGAAATTTGGATTGGGCGGTGGGGGGGGGGGGGGGGGGGGGGGGGTGTGGGGGGAGTGGGGAGGTGCACAGATGTTTTTTTCGAAGCGTGTGTATGTGTGCGTGCGTGTGAGTGTGAGTGGGTGGGGTGCATGCGAGTGAGCGTGAGGGTTGGTTTGAGCATGCGCGCAAGTGTGCGTGTGAGCGTGACAGCGTGTATGAGCGTGCGTGAGTGAGAGAGCGTGCGTGAGCTTGAGAGCGTGAGAGCATGCGTGAGCTTGAGAGCGTGAGTGTGAGAGCGCATATGAGCGTGCGTGAGTGAGAGCGTGCGTGAGTGTGAGAGCGTGCGTGAGTGAGTGTGTGAGCGTGCGTGAGCTTGAGAGCGTGAGAGCGTGAGAGCGTGAGAGCGTGCGTGAGCTTGAGAGCATGAGTGTGAGAGCGTGCGAGAGCGTGTATGAGCGTGCGTGAGCTTGAGCGTGAGAGCGTGTATGAGCGTGCGTGAGCGTGAGAGCGCGTATGAGTGTGCGAGTGTGAGAGCGTGCGAGAGCGTGAGAGCGTGTATGAGTGTGCGTGAGTGTGAGAGCGTGCGAGAGCGTGAGAGCGCGTATGAGCGTGCGTGAGAGCGTGAGCGTGAGAGCGTGAGCGTGAGAGCGTGCGTGCGTGCGTGAGTGTGAGAGAGGCAATGAGCAGAAACGAGAAACTACACAGCATCGAGCAGCCAGCTCTGGAAATACAAGCTTCCATGTGTGCACCTTATTTCCAAAGAAAAAGACACACGATACATAAATATATCAATGTAGATTCTTCCTCGTTGCGCGATATTTTTGTCAAATCAAAGAGAACAGAACATGTACGTGGAAACAACACCCGTTCAACTTTAAGAAATAATCATTTTTCTTGCCTTAAGCAGCATGGCCCATCCCCAGCCAGTGTACTGACCTATTAGAGTCCTCGATACCACAGGTTGCTGTGCTTTTTTAGTAAACTTTCCCTCTTGCAGTCTCTCTTCACAAAGAGACTTTTTTTTTGTTTAGTTCTGTTGCTGCAAGCAATGCGTTTCCTCGGTTACAGTTTAGTCAGCAATGTCTACGGTTTGCCTACTTATCTGCTCAGAGGGGCACTATCAGTCAGGTGTCCCACTCGCAGAGTAAAATCCACTCGATACAATCTTCCGGCCAGCTCAGACTTCAAGGCTTTGACGGGGCATATGGGGAGAGCGAACCGAGCATGCTCAGACCAACAAGCTGGGCTCCGGCACTTTCAATGCACATTACATCCTCCCAATGATAGCTCCTTCTGCGAGTCCACACCCCCTCCGAACCAGGAATGTGCAAAGTCCAGACAACACACTAGCCAGACAAGCTTCTCTCCACACCCCCACCGCCCCCCCCCGCCTCACCCCCATCCCCCCCCCGCCATAGATCAATAAACCTGGAACCACAGCTTGTGACCCGTGGGTCAGGTTGCCAAATAGGAGAGGCAGGCTAGATTTTCAGTCGAGAGCTTTTGACCCCTTTACACACAACTGCGCTCCAGTTACATAGTCACTGAGCTTCTCGAACACAAGTACTCCAGTGACATCAGCTCCCAGTTATGAATTTTAGCGAGAATGGTGGCAGAAATATAAAAAAAAATGCCCTGGAATTATTATTCACGTTAGATGTTAAAATCTCCTTTTATTAAAGAGGGCTTTGTCTTTCCCTCTTCCCCCCACCCCCTCCCCTCCATACAGTACTTTAAAAAGCCAGTGTAGAAAACACAAAGAATGACCTGCAGCATGCGTGTGTGTTACATACAGGCTGGAGTGTGCTAAATACGGGTGGAGACACAGGCTGGCCTGTGTTATACGCAGGATAATGCACAGGCTGTTCACACTCTAGCCTGTATATAACACACAAGTATTTAATTTTCAAAAGGGAATTGGATAAATACTTGAAAAGGAAAAATTTACAGGGCTATGGGGAAAGAGTAGGGGAGTGGGATAGAATCTTTCAAAGAGCCGGCACAGGCACGATGGGCTAAATGGCCTCCTTCTGTGCTGTAAGATTATGTAGTATACACAGGATAATGCACAGGCTGGCCTGTGTTATACGCAGGATAATGCACAGGCTGGCCTGTGTTATACGCAGGATAATGCACAGGCTGGCCTGTGTTATACGCAGGATAATGCACAGGCTGGACTGAGTGATTCAAATACCATAAAATTGAAGTTTGCTTTGTGTCTCACCTTTACCTGAAAGTTGAGCGGTGTAATGCTGTTGAAGCACATTTCACCCGCTGGTATTCTATGTATACACGGGCTGAATTTATGAAATGGCCTAGCTTAATCTATTATCGTTGTGCATTCAAAGAAGATAATCTTTCTCAGCAAGCTCCCTTCATCAAATCACACGATTTGAACTGAAATGCTATTGACCATGTGATTTCAATGTTGAAAATACTGGGGGGCGAAACTTGTCCTGGACGATTGCACATCTATTGACATCGGGTGACAACAGGATCAAGGCTTGGCTACGATATTCTTCAAGGTTGAACAGCTCATTGTCCAGGTTCACACCTGCAGGGACTACCACCTGGGTAAGCCCTGGGGGGGGCGGGTGCCGGTGGAACTATACCCGAGCATGACTGAACACCTCCAGGAGAGAATGGGAGAAAGTCTGCTGAAGGGTCACGTCAACATCGCAACCTTTTAAGAATTTACTTAAACAGTCGATAGTAAATCGGCCGCCCGTTTAACGCCCAGCCCCTCTAAACCATCGGCCTGCTTTACGCCCAGCCCGTTGAAGTCAATAGAAAAGACAATCGGGGCAGGTGTAAAACGGGCTCACAATTCGCTATCACACGTCTTGCATTACCAGCCAAGAAAAATTTCACCACCATGGGGTTTTATTATGTTACAGGGAACAGCGGACTCTGAGAGAATTTTTCCTGTTCCGCACTCCTGGCTGGCCTCCCACATTCCACCCTACGTAAACTTGAGGTCATCCAAAACTCTGCTGCCCGTGTCCTAACTCGTACCAAGTCCCATTCACCCATCACCCCTGTGCTCACTGACCATTGGCTCCCGGTTAAGCAGCGCCTCGATTTCAAATTTCTCATCCTTGTTTTCCAATCCCTCCATGGCCTCGCCCCTCCCTATCTCTGTAACCTCCTTCAGCCCCACCCCACCCCCGAGATATCTGCGCTCCTCTAATTCCCTGATTATAATCGCCCAACCATTGGTGGCCGTGCCTTCTGTTGCCTCGGCCCTAAGCTCTGGAATTCCCCGCCTAAACCTCTCCACCACTCCACCTCTCTCTCCTCCTTTAAGACGCTCCTTAAAACCTACCTCTTTGACCAAGCTTTTGGGCACCTGTCCTAATATCTCCTTATGTGGCTCAGGGTCAAATTTTTTGTCTTAAAATACTCCTGTGCGGCGCCTTGGGACGTTTTACTGCGTTAAAGGCGCTATATAAATACAAGTTCTTGTTGTTGTTAAAAGGTGCGATTTGCTTGCTGAAATATATTATATAAATTGAGCAGGAGAATGAGAGTTTGGAGGGAGGGCAAGTGATGATTCCATGCTGTGTATCTGATGTAAAGGTGCTCGGTAATAAGCCACAGTTTGCAATTAATCGCAAGCCGTATCTTCCAGTCCCTCACACATTTGCAGGGTGCTTACCTTCACGGCGTAGTTCTGTGTTGTTCCTTCTCATTGGTCCAAAGCTCATTTCCAGCCCCATTGGATTTGGCCTGTTGCTTAGCAACAGCTCTAGTTCCCTGTAACATATATAATCATTTGCCACTTCAGCTAAAAAACAGGAAAAATACGCATTGGTAAAACATTGCACTGGTGTGTGGGGGGGTGAGGTAGGGTGGATTTTAATGGCTTTCCAGATCGGCCTCATCGCAAACCCCAGCCACGCCTAGTGTAGGAGTTGCCAACTCTCCAGGATTGGCCTAGAGTCTCTGGGAATGGCCTGGAGTCTCCGGGAATGGCCTGGAGTCTCCGGGAATGGCCTGGAGTCTCCGGGAATGGCCTGGAGTCTCCGGGAATGGCCTGGAGTCGCCGGGAATTGATGATGAATCTCCTGGGCACTGCTGCCAGCAAAACCCGGGAGAAAAATCATCAGGGTGTTAAAAAAATTGTGGGTTTTCCCTTTTTCAATTTGACTTTGAAAGCTTTTGTTTATTAGTTGGAAAAGTATGGGAGACGGGGGAGAAAAGGCTGCTTGGCTGGAGAGGGCGGGAGGCCATGTGCTGAAACCGCCAGGAATACATCCAACCAGAGTTGGCAACCCCTAGTCTGACGCCCCATGAAAGAGTTCATCTTTATTTCAGAGAGTTAAATAAAGCACTTTACAAAATTCTTACAGGGCTTGACAGGGTAGATGCAGGGAGGAGGTTTCCCCTGGCTGGGGAGTCTAGAACCAGGGGTTACAGTCTCAGAATAAGGGGTCGGCCATTTAGGACTGAGATGAGGAGAAATTTCTTCACTCAGGAGGGTTGTGAATCTTTGGAATTCTCTACCCCAGAGGGCTGTGGAGGCTCAGTCATTGAGTATATTCAAGGCCGAGATCAATAGATTTTTGGATATTAAGGGAATCAAGGGATATGGGGATAGTTCAGGAAAGTGGAGATGAGGTAGAAGATCAGCTATGATCTCATTGAATGGTGGAGCAGGCTCGAAGGGCCGAATGGCCGACTCCTGCTCCTATTTCTTATGTTCTTTATACACACACACACACAAAAAGCCAGCACACAGACTTTCATTTTCCCCCTACACTCCTGATATCGCTATTTCACATGCTGGGGTTAAGGCAGTAAGTGACCGCAGACTATTTAACTTTGGAGGCATCACACCCGAGTCCAATTGTGTTCTCAGTCGAGGTCCACAGATAAACTTTCCAGCAGCAGTCACTGGCAAGTGATCAGAGGCAGGATTGTTCCCTTCCTGACGCTAATGCGGTCACTGGGGGTTCCCACACTGCTTCTGGGAAGAGCCAACAGTCCAGACTTGGGAAAATTCCCGGTCTTCATCTCTACAGTGGGCAGTGGAGTTACCAAACCGAGCTCTTGGGGAAGTACTCCATGAGAGAGTTTAATTGGTTTCCAGTCAGTCTGTTTGATGAAGCATGTTAATGGAGAAAATCATAGATAGTCAGCTGGCAGATTTATCAGAGCTAATTTTCGTATACTGGTGCAAATCAAGCCTGAAAGGTTACGAGGTGTTGCAAATCCCACCTGAATGGTAATGTGCGAATAGCATTCAGATTTCCTGGAAATTATTATTCTCAGATCCAGGTGCAAACCAGACTAATGCATGGAGCACAGTTATATTTGTGGGGGCGGAAAATTGCAGGTCAGTGAAATTTAAAGGGATGGGGAACAATTAAAGGGAGGAGTCATATTTCACACAAGCTTTACACTACACAAATTATATATAGTGTACAGTGCATTCATAGAATCATACAGCACAGAAGGAGGCCATTCGACCCATCGTGCCTGTGCCAGCTCTTTGATAGAGCTCTCCAATTAGTCCCACTCCCCCCTGCTCTTTCCCCAAAGCCCTGTCAATTTTTTCCCCTTCAACTATTTATCCAATTCCCTTTTGAAAGTTACTGGACTTTTCCTGCCCATCAATTGTGTATGTTCGCATGTTCCCAGCGTTTCACACAGGAGAATTCCTGTTGGGAAAGTCATTAATGGCAGCAATGGTGCTACAGGCAAAATTTAAAAGATTACAGCAATTGGGCACAAAGTCTATCGAGCACCGGAGGAAAAACAACAAAAGAAAAGAAATGTTTAGAAAATGGCCTCAAACTGCAAATAGAATTGTCTCTTTATTCCTTTAAATATACTTACCCATGCTGCTCAACCCCCAACACCCCTGGAGGCCTAGTTACATCAATTTCACTTGCCACAGATTTAGTGTTATGATGAAAAAGAGCATGGAAGGTGCCAGACCAGTGCTCCTTCCATGTCACTTACAGCTAATGAAGATCCCACCTGGAGTTCACTCCTGTGATCCACCAGCAACAGACAACAGATTCAAACGGAGCAAGGACCCTGGTGGATATCCCCCCTCCCTAACCTCGGGTCACCGAGACCCTTTGTCGCACTCAGAATGCCTCTTCGGCTGCGATCAACTAACTTAGCACCGACTGGGATCAAACCTTGGCCTCTTGTGCATCCCCCACTCCTCCCTTCCCCCCCACCATTGGCGGCCGTGCCCTCAGTCGCCTGGGCCCCACACGCTGGAATTCCCTCCCCAAGCCTCTCCGTCTCTCTACATCCTTCTCCTCCTCAAAGACCCTCCTTAAAAATCCACCTTTCTCGCCAAGCTTTCAGTCATCCCCTCCCAATTTCTCCTTCTTTGGCCCTATGTCCATTTTCTTCTGATTACACCTCTGTGAAGTGCCTCGGGATTTTTCTTCTACGTTAAAGGCACTATATAAATGCAAGTTGTTGTTGTAGTAGAGTTCACCACTCAAACATCATGGTTGAATAGCTGGCTCCAGCTACACCGTATTTTCCTTTAAGCAACGAAAATTCCATCCACTTATAAAATAGTAAAACATCCTATGGTACTTCCGCAGCCTGTGCGGGGGGGGGGGGGGGGGGGGGGGTGGAGGGGTGGAGGGGAAACAGGAAAGGAGCTTGGAGTAGGAGTTGGAGTAGGGAAGATGGATGAAGAGGAGGCTGTTCCAGATGGGTAGAAAGTCAGATGTAGCAAGTCAATGGGGGTTTAAGGTAGTTGCAGCTCAGTTCGCAATGACTGGGCAGATGAATAGGGGGGAGGACTCACGGTGAGGACTCACAGTGAGTCAGAAGAACTGAGGTTACAAGCTGTGAGATAGATTGAAGGGGGCAAGGGGAGGTGAGGCCATGGAGGCATCTGCAGACGAGGATAAGGATTTTAAAATCAAGGCCTACAAGAAACTTGAGCAGCAAGTGTCTGTCGACAGAAATTTATTGGCTTGCAATAAAAAAAGCCCACACAATTGCAGACAACACAGAGCCTTTGTTGGGGTGACAATAGCCTAAGTAAAGAAAGGTTCCCCTGCTAAGGCAGTGTACTAACAGTTTCAGCTGAAGGCACACCATCACCTACTGATTTATGAGGCTGTTCAAAGTAGGGGGTAGGGGGTGTGTGTGCACGTGTGTGTGTACATGTACGTTAGTGTGCACATGCGTGTGTGTGTGTGCATCTCCAGTCTAAACACATTCAGCAGACCATTGGCTTCTGTCTGCGTCAGCGCTGGACCACTTCACTGCCATCAAAAACATGTCGTCCGAAACATAATTAATTCCCTCTGGAAACTTGAGCTCATCCAAAACTCGCACCAAGTCCCGTTGTTCACCCATCAACCCCTGTGCTCGCTGACCTACACTGGCCCCCGGACTGCCAACACCTCGATTCTAAAATTCTCATCCTGGAGTTCAAGTACCTGTACAAGCGCGAAGAGCATGAACCAGCGAAGGCCAAAGAGGAGCAAGGTTGCCAACTCTAGCTGGACATCGGTTTCATCACAAGACTTCCCGCTTCCAACCGACCTGCAGAAATCAAACACTTTTTTCCCCCCTCACTTCCAATATTTCTGTAACTAATAACCAAAAGTGTTCAAAGAAAATGTTAAACACACAATTTTTTCCTGATGCCCCTCTCTATGATTTTTCTCCGGGGTTTCTGCTCGGAGCTGTGTCCTGGAGATTAATCTGCAATTCCGTGAGACTCCAGGGCAATCCTGGAGGGTTGGCAACCTGAAGTAGAGGAGGCCAGAGAATTTGTATTATTAAATGTCAGTTTTTGCAGGCAGCACTGGGTGGGTTTACCGAGCAGCGGGGCAGTCGGTGGGAGCAGTTCCGCACGCACAGGGACTGGAGGCACCAGAGGAAGAGGAGAAATCATTCTCAACACCTCAAAAGCCTTGACTTTTAGATAAAACAGTCATTTAAAATGTTTGCACAGTGACGAGAGTAATTTTTAATTATAGGTTTGTATAATTATCGATTCTTTTTTTCACCAAACGATTTAGAATTGCCACATAAGGATTAGTTGCAACGGTAAATGTGAAATATTGAAAGACAGATCTCCTGAGGTCCCCCCCAGATTGTGTTTTCTGAAAGGTCTTCATGACCTCTCCTGACCCAAACAAGCGAAACCACGATCAGCGTTAAGAACACTGGATCATGTAGCAATACGGCACAGCTCATTACCATCATTATTACCAATCTTCGCCCCTTCTCTCCTGAAGGCACTGACTGAGGCTGCAGCATCACTCTGAAAAATGGCTACCCTTCACAACAACAACAACTTGCATTTATATAGCGTCTTTAACGTAGTAAAACGTCCCAAGGTGCTTCACAGGAGTGTTATAAAACAAAATGTCACACCGAGCCACATAAGGAGATATTAGGGCAGGTGACCAAAAGCTTGGTCAAAGAGGTAGGTTTTAAGGAGGTTCTTGAAGGAGGAGAGAGAGGTGGAGAGGTTTAGGGAGGGAATTCCAGAGCTTGGGGCCTCAGCAACTGAAAGCACGACCACCAATGGTTGAGCAATTAAAATCAGGGATGCTCAAGAGGCCAGTGTTGGAGGAGCGCAGAGATCTCGGAGGGTTGTAGGGCTGGTGGAGATTACAGAAATAGAGAGGGGCGAGGCCATGGCGGGATGTGATAACAAGGATGAGAATTTTAAAATCGAGGCGTTGCTGGACCGGGAGCCAATGTAGGTCAGCGAGCACAGGGAATTGGTGCAAGTTAGGATACAAGCAGCAGAATTTTGGCACAATCCTGTCCTCACCTGATGTATACACACACACAGTTCTTAAGCAGACGTCACTGGATAGCATTCAGGCACAGGAAATCTGGTTGAATTTCCCCGCTCCCTATTTTAGAAGCACTGAGACTCATTGCAATGCCCCTTACAGCTCTCCCAGATGAAGCTTCAGACAGACTGGGGGATTGAACCTGGATCCTTTTTGGTCTGTGGGGCTCTGGGCGAGCTTGTTTGTCATTTTAATGCCTTCCCTAGTTACACGGAGATGTGCATGGAGTCCAATATTGGTGTCAGTGGCCATGAGGGGCCTTTCCCAATGACCCTTACAGTTTTCATTCAGCTAGAGCTATTACAGGGCGAATAGGTTGAGTCTCAATAATATAATCAGAAGATAATGGGGCTGAAATTTGACTTGGGTGGGAACTCAAACCGGGTGGAATCCCATCTGCCGCCCGTTATATGTCTGGCCCAAT
Organism: Squalus acanthias; assembly: GCA_030390025.1. NCBI lineage: Eukaryota > Metazoa > Chordata > Chondrichthyes > Squaliformes > Squalidae > Squalus > Squalus acanthias. The sequence goes on from CM059445.1 coordinate 61,276,657, forward strand.
ATTCACTTAAATTGACTTGAATGGAATTACATTTCGGACAGGCGTATATCTGGCGACAGATGTGATGCCAATCGCTTTGCACCCCCGCCCCAAGTCAAATTTCACCCCCAAATGATTCTCAGCCATTTAAAAAAAAGAGAAGCATTTAAATGAACAGGAATTATTACGGTTAAGCCACACAGCCAAGAGCAATCTTTTGCTTGCACGCTGCCCTTCCACCTCTGGGGCCCCGAGCTTTGAATCCAACCCAGGGCAAGGGGTGAGGAAAGTCTCCTTTGTCTGGTGTGTCTCCGAGCCCGGGAAACAGCCCCTCGCAGCCCAGCCAACGAGTCACGCTCCGCTCCTTATTCACTTGGCTTGTACTAGAATTCCGTGAGTTGGCGGTTTGGGAAGAGTTGTGCCGAGAAATATTTCCCCATTCTTGAAAAAAAAACTAAATATCAGAGCTCCAGCATTTGTTACTTTTGAGATAGATGGAAATTAAGGGGGAAGACGGATTTAAACTTTGCATGTGTGTTCTGCCGAGACTGCATGGTACACAACTGCGTGGCTCACAGAGTCCAACATATGGGATGAGAGACCTGACCCTTGCATACAGAACTTGCCCCTATTTAACACCAATCGGCAGTGCAATAGTATTATTTAGAGAGAGATTGTGAGAGCAACAGGAAAGGAAGATGCCAGTCATTCTGGCACAAACGAGCTGCTCTCCACGGAGGTCCGGACCAGTTAATGCTATAATACGGGCTGCTTTGTGCAGTCAACACTAGGGGGGCTGTGGCTGCCTCAGACTATGCGTGTAGGGCCCCTCACAGCCGGTGGGTACACAGGGAACTCCTGACACATCAATCTGGGGCTGGATTCAAAGCCAGATCTCAGACCTGGAAAGGACAGTGTCAAACCAACTGGGAAGCCAAATTACATACAAAATGAAGAAAGTATATATACACACACATGTAAAGAAAGATTTTAGATGTAATGTCATACCAGTGACTGCAGTTTTTTTCCCAATTGTGACAATGATAGACGGCAGAAACACATCTCGCAGTGAATCATCTCTCATGTATTTGTCCTAAAAGATCTTTCATTGAAATCACAGCATCAGCATTGCTTTTTGGAAATTTAAAGGCTGTTTCTTACCTTAATCTTCCTTTGGAAGTAAATAAAGAATATAAGAGTTCTCCTCTATCTTACGGCCCCAGTCCCTAATCTGAAATGTACTTCCTGAGGTGCTGTTTCCACTGGAGCTAGCTGTGTGTCCTGTCCGTTAAGCATGCTCTGTGATAAATCAGGCATGTAAACACCAGCTGACAGCGGTAAGTGGCTGGGAATGCTCCGGACACTGCCACAAGCACAGCAGGTCAGGAGAGAGGCCGTCATGTCAAGGCAAACAGCAAAGAGCTGCCATCGTTTAGCCTCTCCTGCGCTCGTTATCCTCCTCACTCGTGTGAATCACTCTCCCTCTCCAACCTTCAGGATGGTTTGCTCCCTCTTTGGGTTTCACAACGGCATCGGCGTTAACCCTGTGAGGACCACAGGAGCATTTCCCGCATCAAAGAAAGAAGAGGAGGCAGCAACCCTCTCCCACTCCAACTCACACTTTCCCAGGACCTCAAACTGTGCAACTCCTCACCTCCCTCAGTCTTCCCTCACTCCCACCATCTTCAAGCTTCGCATCGCCTCATCATTACTTCCTGATTTATCTTGCTACTTACTCTTTTCAACCATGGCGATGTCCTGCTCCCTGAACCTTAGCCTTTCACCTAGGCTTTTCAACAACAACAACAAAAACCCTTTGCAACCTCTTTCGGACTCCTGGACAGGATACAAGATAAAGCATTGTCTGACAGACGGGCCTTCTCTCTCAGCACTGGTCTCTAACCCCCACCCTCTCCATTCTCTTGCCTCTCTTCCTCTCTGTTTTATCCACTGGTTACGGTCACCGCCTCTCCCAGCTGTTCTGGCTGGATGTCTGGAATGCGCTGCCTGAAAGGGCGGTGGAAGCAGATTCAATAGCAACTTTCAAAAGGGAATTGCATAGAAACTTGAAGGGGAAAAACATTCGCAGGGCTATAGGGAAAGAGCTATGGGACTAATTGGAGAGCCCTTTCAAAGAGCCGGCACAGGCACGATGGGCCGAATAGCCTCCTTCTGTGCTGTATGGTTCTATGTTCTCCACACACACAAAGTGGGATGATCTCCTGGGTAGGATAGTGGAGGAAAACACCTTGGAGTCATTAGAGAAGCAGCTGGAAGCTGTGGAGGGGAGGGAACTGTTGGTTCTTTATAGATGAATGAGTTAAGATGGGCTGAATGGCCTTCCCCACCTGTGTCTGTCTTCTTCCTCATAATAACATCAATGGATATGTGATCAACGGAATATTGTGCCAGTCACCAGGTAGATTACCAGGTTTAATTTACACAGTTACAAAAACCACCAGAACTGGTCTTTTATGTTTGATTTGTTAAATAACCCCAACAATTTTTTCTGTAATGGAAAGCAACTTTAAAGATTCAATTATCCAGGGGACCCCTCGTCAAGAAAGAAAAACTCTTAACTGTAGCAGAAAGGAAGCTTTCGGTGTCTGTGCCTTGTTTCTGCTGCCACCTTTTCAATATGGTTTAATATTATTATAATATATTTCAATATGGAGTCTAAAACTAGGGGCCATCAATATAAGATAGTCACCAATAAATAGGGAATTCAGGAGAAACTTCTTTACCCAGAGAGTGGTGAGAATGTGGAACTCGCTGCCACAGGGAGTGGTTGAGGCGAATAGCTTAGATGCCTTTATGGAGAAACTAGATAAACACATGAGGGAGAAAGGAATAGAAGGATATGCTGATGGGGTGAGATGAAGTAGGGTAGGAGGAGGCTCGTGTGGAGCATAATTCCAGCATGAAGCAGTGGGGACGAATGGCCTGTTTCTGTGCTGTAAATTCTATGTAATTCTACGTTATGCAAAGTGGAGCGTCTACACACTGGGCCATAAGGAGTTAGGACATGGTTCTGTCAACAGTTCCAAAATATGGTCATCTACTGTTCTCAACCATGTCAATCTTCACGTGGCTGAGAGTGAGGATGTGGGGAGTGAGGAAGAGGAAGAGGCAGAGATAGAAACCAGACACTTTACTACAAAAAGGAAGAGAAAATGGGAAGAGGAGAGAGGGGGAAGTAACTTGGGCTGCACTTACACATCTCCTATCAGACATAATCATTGTTATTGGTTGGTCACCCATCAAACATCTCAACCAGAGAATCTTGCGCTACATGGGGAGACTTAAATATGAAAAGAAGGTTCCTCCAGGGTGCAGGTAGTAAAGCCCCAGGTTCAGTTCCTGTTCTCTGCTGAGTTAGCTCCGCTCAGCGGGTGTAGCAGTTGGGACATTAAAATTGGCCCCAGTGACTGGGAGATAGGGAACGGGAAAAACAAACCAGCCAGTGTTCCTGCGCCTGGTCACTGAGCCCTGATGGATGTGGACATCTGAGTGAGGACCAGCTCAGGCTCAGCTCATATCCAAAACTCTGCTGCCCGTGTCCGAACTCGCACCAAGTCCCGTTCACCCATCACCCCCTGTGCTCGCTGACCGACATTGGCTCCCGGTCCGGCAACCCCTCGATTTTAAAATTCTCATCCTTGTTTTGAAATTCCTCCATGGCCTCACCCTCTCCCTATTTTTGTAACCTCCTCCAACCCTCCGAGATCTCTGCGCTCCTCTAATTCTGGCCTCTCGCGCATCCCCGATTTTAATCGCTCCACCATTGGCGGCCGTGCCTTCAGCTGCCTGGGCCCTAAACTCTGGAATTCCTTCCCTAAACCTCTTCACCTCTCCACTGATGTACCCTCCTTTAAGACGCTCCCTAAAACCTACCACTTTGACCAAGCTTTTGTTCAAATGTCCTAATATCTCCTTATGTGGCTCGGAGTCAAATTTTGTTTGATAATCGCTCCTGTGAAGCGCCTTGGGATGTTTTACTACGTTAAAGGCGTTATATAAATGCAAGTTGTTGTTGTTGTTATGCCTTTCATGGTTGAATGCCCTCCCACCACTCACCATCCTGGCAATGTATGAAAAGTAGCCGGTGGGCTGAGGTACCAGAGGGCAGTCAGTGGCAGTGGAATCTTTCCCAGCACTACTCAGTGGGTTCAGGAGAAGCGGGAAGGGAATTGGAGAGAAATTTAAAAAATTGGAAAAATTACAAAATAAGTTATAAAAAGTTTTGAATAAATAAATAGGTTAGAACAAGTTAATTTTTAATTCATCCCTTGCCTGCCTGTTTAAGAATTGGATACGAAGGAGGAAAATGTTAAAAAGCACACTGTAGAAAATTGAAATAATAATTTAATAGCTCCTCAGAAAATGATGCAAATTAATGCGAGCTCTTTAATATTTATGAATTATGACCTTGTCCTGACCCAGACAGACATTCAGCTGATTATCAGAGTGCTTCATATGAATAAACATTATGGCAAAAAAAAAGGGGGAGGTCACTCGCCCTTTAAACTTGATGACATCAGATAAGGAGCTGGCCTTCTTAAAGGCACCACCACTCTCTGTGAGAAAAGGGTTTGTCAGGCCGTTTATTGTCCACACCTGCCAGACACTGCAATGCAATGGTGCTTTTCTCACTGGCATTGCTGATGTGTGTTGTTATCACAATGGAAATGATGCATTGTTGAACTGTCCTCCCCCCCTCCCCCTACATGTGCCAAGCATCCCCTGACCTGCTCCGTGCATATGGCTGCTCTTTCTCTCCACTTGTTCTCTCAGTTTTCTCCCTACCAGTCCTTATCGAATCTTACAACACAGCAGGCCATTCGGCCCATCATGCCTGTGCTGGCTCTTTGAAAGAGCTCTCCAATTAGTCCCACTCTCCCCTGCTCTTTCCTCATAGCCCTGCAAATTTTTCCTTTTTAAGTATTTATCCAATTCCCTTTTGAAAGTTACTATTGAATCTGCTTCCACCGCCCTTTCAGGCAGCGCATTCCAGATCACAACAACTAATTTCCTCCTGGTTCTTTTGCCAATTATCTTCAATCTGTGTCCTCTGGTTACCGACCCTCCTGCCACTGGAAACAGTTTCTCTCTATCTACTCCATCAAAACCCCTCCTAATTTTGAACACCTCTATTAAATCTCCCCTTAACCTTCTCTGCTCTAAGGAGAACAATCCCAGCTTCTCCAGTCTCTCCACGTAACTGAAGGTGCTGACTCACATTGAGTGTTCTCCAGACCCCAAGTCCCCCATCCTTCACGTGTGAGCCTGTCAACAGGCCATTCAACCATGTTGGACCCGACTGTGTCCTTATCGACGCAGGTGCTCTCTCCACCAAGGAACAGTGAGCGGGAGCTGGAACTCTGGCTGATTTTGACTCTCCCTCACCCAGCAACGTGGAATCCAGCTATACAACCGTCCTGGTTAGGATCACGTAACTCAGCACCGACCAGGAACCCAGCGAGACAGCTCCAGCAGTGAGGAGGCAAAAAAGAAAAAATGACTTGTTCTACCAAATGCCAGCACCGACTGTTGAACAGAGGACACCAACCAGTACATCGCTCCGAGGGGGAAGAGAAGGAGAACTTCCGTTTGACTCAATGACACCTGCCAGCATTCAGAGAACACTTCGGAACAAAACACAAATCAACAGCAGCCCTCCTCTCTCAAAGAATTTTCTGTATATGTGTCATCTGACTCTTAAAGGCGTATCATCACCTCCAGACCATTGCCAACAGGGGAGGAGGTGACGCCATCATCTGATAAAAACATAAGAATCAGGAGCAGGAGTAGGCCATACGGCCCCTCGAGCCTGCTCCGCCATTCAATAAGATCATGGCTGATCATCGACCTCAACTCCACTTTCCCGCCCGATCTCCATATCCCTTGATTCCCCTAGAGTCCAAAAATCTATCAATCTCATGATATTGGGACTTAAAAGGTTAAATTAGGAGGACAGGGTGCATAAACTAGGCTTATATTCCCTTGAGTTTAAGAGATTGAGGGGTGAACTAATCAAGGTGTTTAAAATGATTAGGGGATTTGATAGGGTAGATAGGAAGAAACCATTTCCTCTGCTGGGGGAGTCAAGAACAAGGGGGCATAACCTTAAAATTAGAGCCAGGCCGTTCAGGAGGGAAATCAGGAAGCACTTCTTCACATAAAAGGGTAGTGGAAACCTGGAACTCTCTCCCCTAAAAGACTGTGGATGCTGGGGGTCAATTGGAGCTTTCAAGACTGAGATCGATAGATTTTGTTGAGTAAGGGTATCAAGGGATACGGAGCAAAGGTGGGTAAATAAAGTTGAGGTACAGATCAGCCACGATCTAATAGAATGGCGGACCAGACTCAAGGGGCTGAATGACCTCCTCTTGTTCCTATTGCAAAACATCGCTCTCCTTTATGATCTCATCGAATGGCGGAGCAGGCTCGCGGGGCCGAATGGCCTACTCCTGCTCCTATCTTCTATGTTTATCTCGCACCTCCGTGCTATTTGCAGGTGATGTCTCAAACCATGTGTAATGACAGCTTTCCATTAATGTTTGGGAATCCATCAGAAGATTGAAGCTACAAAACTCACAGAGCTAATTGTGGCCAACAGAAGAATGGGATTAGCGGTTCTTGGCCTTCACCAATGGTGCTCTCCAGCTTGCTGCTCTTTGGTGAATGAGAGAGAGAGGGGGGAACCCAGGGACTAAAATCTTAGGAGTAGGGAGAACTAGAGAGAAATTCACATCAGTCTCATCCCTCACACAAATACATAGCTCCAAGCACCAGCGCACCGGGATTTGAAAACAAGGATGTGAATTTTAAAACAGAGGCATTGTCGGACCAGGAGACAGTGTAGGTCAGCATTGGAATAGTCACGTCTGGAGGTAACAAAGGCCTAGATGAGAGTTTCAGCAGCAGATGAGCTGAAGGAGGGGTGGAGTCGGGCGATGTTCCGGAGGTAGACGTAGGCGCAGAGGTCGAAGGAGGTGGTCTTGGTGATGAAGCGGATGTGTGGTCGGAAGGTCAGCTCGGGGTCAAGTACAAGACACCAAGGTTGAGAAAGGTTTTGTTCGGCCTCAGACAGTTACCAGGGAGAGGGGTGAAATCCTCTCATTCATACAGCACTTTTCTTGACCTCAAGACATCCCAAAGCGCTCGTTAACAAATGAAGTACTTTTTGAAGTGTAGTCACTGTTGTAATGTAGGAAACGCAGCAGTCAATTTGCGCACAGCAAGCTCCCACAAACAGCAATAAGATAAATGACCAGATCATCTGTTTTAAGTGTTGGTTGAGGGATAAATATTGGCCAGGACACCGGGGGGGACCCCTCTGCTCTTCTTCGAAATATTGGCCGTGGGATCTTTTGTGTCCACCTGAGAGCGCAGACGGGGCCTCGGTTTAACGTCTCATCCGAAAGACGGCACCTCCGACAGTGCGGCACTCCCTCAGTACTGCCCCTCCGACAGTGCGGCGCTCCCTCAGTACTGCCCCTCCGACAGTGCGGCACTCCCTCAGCACTGCACTGGAGCGTCGGACTGGATTATGGGGTCAAGTTTCTGGAGCCACTCGATGCAGTTCAGCCCCTTCAGGCGAGAAGGGCAGGAAATTGATGGGAAAAAAATCCTCATCTTTCAAAACCACAAAAAGACCCAAACTCCCTCTTCTCTACCGTCTAACGTCTACCGGAGAATTTCTCCACAAATTGCTGCCAAGATATGAATAAAAGAAATTAAAAACAGAAAAAGATGATGAAGAACCAATTTTTGTTTTTTAAAATAACACAGGAATTTGATTGGGAGCTGCTTTTACCAAAAGCCTTTAGATCACAAAAGAAAGAACGAGAATCGGCTTTTTCAAACAAGAAAATTCAGCTGACACTCTCCACCTTTTGCACAAAATGGATAATCCACCTTTTCGGGGCCCCAAGAAACTTCTATTATCATTGGAATCACGTTTGGTACCAGACAGGAGGTCGGAGGTCAACCCTGGAGATGAAAGCCAGGCCTTGCTTTTGAAGGCGGTGGTAGGAAAATGACTGAGCAGTCGCACAGACACACACTCGCACAGACACACACTCGCACACACACTCACATTCGCACAGACACTCACACTCTCACACATACTCGCAGACACACACTCGCACAGACACACACTCGCACAGACACACTCGCACACACACACACACACAGACACTCACATTCTCACACACTGACACACACTCGCACAGACACTCACACTCGCACAGACACACACTCGCACAGACACACTCGCACACACACACACACACAGACACTCACATTCTCACACACTGACACACACTCGCACAGACACTCACACTCGCACAGACACACACTCGCACAGACACTCACACTCTCACACACTGACACACACTCGCACACACACACTCGCACACACACACACACACAGACACTCACACTCTCACACACACACACACACTCTCACACACTGACACACACTGACACACAATCAGACACACACTCGCACAGACACTCACACTCTCACACATACTCGCAGACACACACTCGCACAGACACACACACTCTCACACACTGACACACACTCGCACACACACACTCGCACACACACACACACACACACACACACACACTCACACTCTCACACACTGACACACACTCGCACACACACAGACACTCACACTCTCACACACTGACACACACTCGCACGCACACACTCGCACACACACACACACTCACACTCTCACACTGACACACACTCGCACACACACAGACACTCACACTCTCACACACAGACACACACTCGCACACACACACAGACACTCACACTCACACACTGACACACACTCGCACAGACACTCACACTCGCACAGACACTCACACTCTCACACACTGACACACACTCGCACACACACACTCGCACACACACACACACACACAGACACTCACACACAGACACACACTCGCACACACACACTCGCACACACACACAGACACTCACACTCTCACACACTGACACACACTCGCACAGACACTCACACTTGCACAGACACTCACACTCTCACACACTGACACACACTCGCACACACACACTCGCACACACACACACACAGACACTCACACTCTCACACACAGACACACACTCGCACAGACACACACTCGCACAGACACTCACACTCTCACACGCTGACACACACTCGCACACACACACTCGCACACACACACACACACAGACACTCACACTCTCACACACAGACACACACTCGCACACACACTCACACTCGCACAGACACACACTCGCACAGACACTCACTCGCACAGACACACACAGACACACTCGCACAGACACTCACACTCTCACACACTGACACACACTCGCACACACACACTCGCACAGACACACACTCGCACAGACACTCACACTCTCACACACTGACACACACTCGCACAGACACTCACACTCGCACAGACACACACTCGCACAGACACTCACACTCTCACACACTCGCACAGACACTCACACTCGCACAGACACACACTCGCACAGACACTCACACTCTCACACACTGACACACACTCGCACAGACACTCACACTCGCACAGACACACACTCGCACAGACACACACTCGCACAGACACACACTCGCACAGACACACACAGACACACTCGCACAGACACTCACACTCTCACACACTGACACACACTCGCACAGACACTCACACTCACACAGACACACACTCGCACAGACACTCACACACTGACACACACTCGCACAGACACACACACTCGCACAGACACACACTCGCACAGACACACACTCGCACAGACACACACTCGCACAGACACACACAGACACACTCGCACAGACACTCACACTCTCACACACTGACACACACTCGCACAGACACTCACACTCACACAGACACACACTCGCACAGACACACACTCGCACAGACACTCGCTCGCACAGACACTCACACTCACACACAGACACACTCACACACAGACACACTCGCACAGACACTCACACTCTCACACACTGACACACACACACTCTCACACACTGACACACACACACTCTCACACACACTCGCACAGGCACACACACACTCTCACACAGACACAGACACACTCGCACAGGCACACACACTCACTCGCACACAAACTCGCACAGACACACACACACACTCTCGCACGGACACACACACTGTCGCACAGACACACACACTCTCGCACAGACACACACACACTCTCGCACAGACACACTCACTCACTCACACAGACACCCAGACACACACACTCAGACACACTGACACACACATTCGCACTGACTCACACTCAGACACTCACACACACACTCACTCGCACACACACACTCACACAGACACTCACTGACACTCACTCGCACACAGACACTCACTCGAACACAGACACTCACTCGCACACAGACACTCACTCGCACACAGACACTCACACACACTCTCTCACACACGCACTCACACACAGACATACCCACTCGCGCACAGACACACCCACACAGATACTCACACATGCACACAGACACTCACACTCGCACAGATACTCGCTCTCGTACACAGACACACACACTCACGCAAAGACACACACTCGCGCACAGACACACACACTCGCACACAGACACTCACACACATTCACACACTCGCACAGATACTCACTCTTGCACAGATACTCTCACTCACACACAGACACTCACACATTCACACACTCGCACACAGACACACACACTCGCACACAGACACACACACTCGCACAGATACTCACTCATGCACAGATACTCACTCATGCACAGATACTCACACTCGCACACACTCACACACATTCACACACTCGCACACAGACACACACACTCGCACAGATACTCACACTCGCACACAGACACTCACACACTCGCACACTCACACACTCGCACACTGACACACACACACTCGCACACAGACACACACACACTCGCACAGATACTCACACTCGCACACAGACACTCACACACTCGCACACTCACACACTCGCACACTGACACACACACACTCGCACACAGACACACACACACTCGCGAATAGACACACACACACTCGCGCACAGACACACACACACTCGCGCACAGACACACACACTCTCGCACAGACACACACACACTCTCGCACAGACACACTCACTCACTCACACAGACACCCAGACACACACACTCAGACACACTGACACACACATTCGCACTGACTCACACTCAGACACTCACACACACACTCACTCGCACACACACACTCACACAGACACTCACTGACACTCACTCGCACACAGACACTCACTCGAACACAGACACTCACTCGCACACAGACACTCACTCGCACACAGACACTCACACACACTCTCTCACACACGCACTCACACACAGACATACCCACTCGCGCACAGACACACCCACACAGATACTCACACATGCACACAGACACTCACACTCGCACAGATACTCGCTCTCGTACACAGACACACACACTCACGCAAAGACACACACTCGCGCACAGACACACACACTCGCACACAGACACTCACACACATTCACACACTCGCACAGATACTCACTCTTGCACAGATACTCTCACTCACACACAGACACTCACACATTCACACACTCGCACACAGACACACACACTCGCACACAGACACACACACTCGCACAGATACTCACTCATGCACAGATACTCACTCATGCACAGATACTCACACTCGCACACACTCACACACATTCACACACTCGCACACAGACACACACACTCGCACAGATACTCACACTCGCACACAGACACTCACACACTCGCACACTCACACACTCGCACACTGACACACACACACTCGCACACAGACACACACACACTCGCACAGATACTCACACTCGCACACAGACACTCACACACTCGCACACTCACACACTCGCACACTGACACACACACACTCGCACACAGACACACACACACTCGCACACAGACACTCACACACTCGCACACTCACACACTCGCACACTGACACACACACACTCGCACACTGACACACACACACTCGCGCACAGACACACACACACTCGCGCACAGACACACACACACTCGCGCACAGACACAGACACTCTCGCTCTCGCGCACAGACACACAAACACTCGCGCACAGACACTCACACACTCGCACACTCACACACTCGCGCACAGACACACACACACTCGCGCACAGACACACACACACTCGCACACTCACACACTCGCACACAGACACTCACACACTCGCACACTCACACACTCGCGCACAGACACACACACACTCGCGCACAGACACACACACACTCGCGCACAGACACACACACACTCGCGCACAGACACACACACACTCGCGCACAGACACACACACACTCGCGCACAGACACACACACACTCGCGCACAGACACTCACACACTCGCACACTCACACACTCGCACACAGACACTCACACACTCGCACACTCACACACTCGCGCACAGACACACACACACTCGCGCACACTCGCACACAGACACAGACACTCTCGCTCTCGCGCACAGACACACAAACACTCGCACACTCATGCACCCATTTACGCAAACAAACACACAGACAAGCAGACATTCACTCACACGAACACAGACACAGACAGAGAGACACACACACAGTCCAGCGGGGAAAAAAGAACAAGGGCAAGAAAAAAGGAACAGAAAACTAAAAGGTGAACACCCACCGACTGTGATTACACTTGAGAGAGAAAAAAATCACAAAACATTTTCAGAGCAGATGAAAACTCATGTAGAGTGAAAAATCTATAAAAATAACAAAGTCAGGAAGAGAGCTGATTTATACAGTGAAAAGTACCTCCCTCTGATCAGGCACATCACTGCACCCTGTACCAAGCTCCTGGCTTATTGAAAATTCCTGGAGATGTGCAGAGATAGCAAGATGCACCTAAACTTTTTAAAAGGGTTCTGTGTGTGGGTAAAATATTCATCAAGAAAATAAAACCCTCGATAGTTTAGGTCTTTGTCTTTAATTCTTTATTTAAATATAAATTTACAGGACTATGGGGAAAGAGCAGGGTAGTGGGACTAATTGGAGAGCTCTTTCAAAGAGCCGGCACAGGCAGAATGGGCCGAATGGCCTCCTCCTGTGCTGAATGGTTCTAATTAAATACTCTTGGAAAGCCTCTTCCTGGTTCAGTGGGTGTATGTGTAGCCCAGTGTGGTCGTGAACCACACAGACCCGGAAAGTCTGAGGTTCTATGCAGAGTTTGCTGATCCCGGACAAGGTGGTGGGAATGGGATACTACAACTGGCCTCAGCACCCCTGGGTTGGGGGCTGGGGGGGGGGGTGGGCTAAGATCAGCTACTGATCCTCATGGAGTGACTGTTAATTGTATTCAGGTGGTGGGTATTAATTGGGAACTCCCTTGTGCTGATATATCTGGGAGCCGGCTCGGGAAGTGGGCGCATGTGTGTCTCTGCAACTAAAGGCTTGTAAGCGACTGGAGACTGGGCTCTGGTATTCATCCTGCGCCACCTGGCTATCCGACTTTTACACTGACTCCTACCAGAAAATGCAGTTGTGCGTGCATCAGGCAAGGTTGCGATTCCCATCATGGTCAAATTGCCTGAAGAAACTCATTGTCCAACAAAAACAACTTGCATTTATATAGCGCCTTTAACGTAGTTTTCAACATTACAACAGTGACTCTACTTCAAAAGTACTTCATTGGCTGTAAAGCGCTTTGGGACGTCCGGAGGTCATGAAAGGCGCTATAGAAAGGCAAGTCTTTCTTTCTTCAGTAAAACATCCCAAAGCGCTTCACAGGAGCGATATCCGAAAAAATTGACATCGAGCCACATAAGGAGATAAAAGCTCGGTCAGAGGCAGATTTTAAGGAGCATCTTAAAGGAGGAAAGAGAGGTAGAAAGGCAAAGGGAATTCCAGAGATTAGAGCCCAGGCGACTGAAGGCACGGCCGCCAATGGTGGGGTAAAGGAAATGGGGGATGCGCAGGAGGTCAGAATGAAGGACCGCAGAGAACTCGGGGGGTTGTGGGGCTGGAGGAGGCTACAGAGATGGGGGGGGTGGCGAGGCCATGGAGGGATTGGAACACCAGGATGAGAATTTTAAAATCGAGGCATTGCTGGACCGGGAGCCAATGTGGATCAGCGAGCACAGGGGTGATGGGTGAGCGGGTCTTGGTGCCTTACCTAACAAGCCCAACGATAAAATCGAGGCAGGCTCGTGGATGGGTAACTGCCACTTGGGTGAAAGTGCTGGGGGGCAGGCCATTTAACTGGCATTACTGGACCCATGGTGCACTTGTAAAACAACAGTACCTGCACTTCAAAGTAATTCATCCTCTCCGAAACACTTTGGGACATTCCTGGGAGACTTTTGTTCTGGTGAAAGGTGCAGCTCCTTCAGAGAGGAGGAGAGAAAATAAACATAAAACCCGAGATGGGTTTCGATATGGTAAGGCATTGCTCAATTGTATAAAATCGCACATGTGCACAGAGTGCTTTATCTGTGTCTGGGTGTATACTCTGCACGGCAGTGATGTATACGCACCTTAACTACATGTTAAGGTCAAAGATAAACACAGGCCACAGCCTGTGGTGAGCTGGACCCATCGATTACATGAAAAATGACCAGGTTTCTGAGCTCAACAAACAGCATCTGTCATTTCACAATCGTCTCACCTGAGTCACACTGAGCGCTCACTGGATCCATCACCGCAGCGCAGAGTTTAACTGTTCGGCCGCCAAGTTAAAAGGTGAGTAAGCAATTAATTCATACACTGGATCATGACTTGCATTTCTATAGCGCCTTTCACAGCCTCTGGACATTCCCAAAGCTCCTCACAGCCAATGAAGCACTTTTTGAAGTGTAGTCACTGTTGTAATGTAGGGAAACGCTGCAGCCAATTGTGTGTACAGCAAGATCCCACAAACAGCAATGTGATAATGAACTGATGATCTGTTTTTTTTTAGTGATGTCGATTGAGGGATAAATGTTGGCCGGACACCGGGGAGAACTCCCCTGCACTTCTTCGAAATAGTGGCCATGGGATCTTTTACGTCCACTTGAGAGGGAAGACGGGGCATCGGTTTAACGTCTCATCCGAAAGACAGCACCTCCGTCAGTGCAGCGCTCCCTCAGTACTAAGTCTCAAATATCAAGTACTAAGACAATTAAATCTAGGCTGACACTCCCAGTACCAATGCTGAGGGAGTGCTGCACTGTCGGAAGTGCCATATTTCCAATGAGACGTTAAACCGGGGCCCCGTCTGCTCTCTCAGGTAGACGTGAAAGATCCCGCGGCCACTATTCCGAAGAAGAGCAGGGGAGTTCTCCCCGGTCGCCTGGGGCCAATATTTATCCCTCAACCAATATCACTAAAACAGATGATCTGGTCATTATCACATTGCTGTTTGTGGGAGCTTGCTGTGCGCAAATTGGCTGCCGCGTTTCCTACATTACAACAGTGACTACACTTCAAAAGTACTTCATTGACTGTAAAGCGCTTTGGGACGTCCGGTGGTCGTGAAAGGCGCTATAGAAATGCAAGTCTTTCTTTCATTGGATAATGATCAGGAGCAGGTGGGTGAATTTGCCCCTCCCATAGCCCAGGGGATGCTGCGACCAACCGGATAGAGTCTGTGACCGTCCCAGCTGAAATCAGATAACTCCGCACAGACCGGGATTGCAGGGTCCGTATCTTTCAGTTACACATTGGGAAGTGCATTTCTCGTCTGAGACGTTTGTGGGAGGTTGACACCACGTTTTGTGGATTCATTCTCGCTGCAAAAAAAAAAATAAGGTGATGAATCGCTTCTGTGGTTTTCCATTCAGGTGAACGTGGTTTTTTTTTTGCAAAAGAATTTGTTCAAAAATTTTCGTAGACATTGAGGCAGATTTCACTGGAGCGGGGTGTCCAGCGGCGTGCCCTGTTAGTTAGACTTGTTAGTGTACGTTTAGGTTTTAACATTTTTTTTGCGCTGTAACTTGCTGGGAGTGCGAGCTGATAACGGCGCGGCGGTGGCAACAGGGCATCTGGGACCTCGGTGAACGACGGACCAACAGTCTATCTCCAGTGAGATTTAAGGATTGAGAAAGAAATAGAGGAACGACAGAGAAGGAAACAGGGTGAATTAGAGTCAAATCAGGTACAGAAAGAGAAATAAAGAGAGGGAAAAAAATTGGATTAAGAGAGAGAGAAAAATAATCTCCTAAAACAATTCACAACCTGAAGGAATGAGACTCCACATTTTTAATTGCTCACTTTCTGGGCAAGAGAGGTTGATTGGTATGTCATTAACAATTATCATGTCGTTAAAAGGGTGCTTACGCTGTTAATTACAAGACTTTCTGCGGCGAGTTTAATGGGCAATTAATGCGCAAATGCAGCAACTTCACGAAACTCACGGGGAGGTTGAGGGCAAGATCCCGTTTTCGCGAGGCTAACGGCGGAGCGGCGCAAATCGTCCAGCAACTTGTGGCAACTCGCGACTCACGGGGAATCTCGCCCTCGCCGCACGCTGCGCATTAATAATGGCGTGCGTCGTGTAGACACGGTTATTTATTCAACAAAATCTGGGCCATTGTTTTCAGATGGGGGGGGCGGGGGTGGCAGGGATAGATTAGCCCGAGGTCCTGCACCTGACTGCGAGACAGTGCCCCTTGCTGGAAAATGCATGTGTGGAGATTGGGCGAGGGCAGCATCGAGATCGAGCTTGGGTACGGCACCCACCAAGTTTGAATAGCTCGTCACACCTGAAGGATCGGGTCCTGATCAGCACCAGACAGCCGATCTGGTGCAAACTGTGAAAAGGAAGCTCGACATCCCACACAATACATTCCCTGAGAAGCAGGGGGGGAAAGAACAAGGAGAAATCATTGTGAGATAGCAGTCTGGCCTTCAGCTAATTACCTGAAAGCGATCAATACTCCTCTAAATAAATGATGACCTCATACCTTATACCATCAAAACCAAATGCATCTAGTTAAGAGCCAATCAATTGCTGTTGAATATATTGATTGCTCCATGCTATCCTCATTAAAAATACAATAAGCAACAGCCTACCATGCATTTTAAATGGAGATACAAAACTACAGGTTTCAGTTTGAGACTGGTACCGACTAACAGCAGACCCGAGTTATACCGCTGGCTCCATATTGCTCTCTTGCAACACTTGGCTCATCAGAATCTGAAGGCCGATTATATTTGGGATGTTAATAAAGAGCCGTGGCTCAGTGGGTAGCGCTATCGCCTCCGAGTCAGAAGGTCGTGGGTTCAAGTCCCGCTCCAGAGACTTGAGCACAAAATCCAGGCTGACACTCCCGGTGCAGTACTGAGGGAGCGCCGCACTGTCGGAGGGGCAGTACTGAGGGAGCGCCGCACTGTCGGAGGGGCAGTACTGAGGGAGTGCCGCACTGTCGGAGGGGCAGTACTGAGGGAGCGCCGCACTGTTGGAGGTGCCGTCTTTCGGATGAGATTTAAACCGAGGCCCCGTCTGCTCTCCCAGGTGGATGTAAAAGATCCCATGGTGCTATTTTGAAGAAGAGCAGGGAGTTCTCCCCGGTGTCCTTGGGCCAATATTGATCCCTCAACCAACATCACTAAAACAGATTATCTGGTCATTATCACACTGCTGTTTGTGGGAGCTTGCTGTGCGCAAATTGGCTGCCGCATTTCCTACATTACAACAGTGACTACACTTCAAAAGTACATCATTGGCTGTAAAGCGCTCTGGGACGTCCTGAGGTCATGAAAGGCGCTATAGAAATGCAAGTCTTTCTTTAATTCTCACTGTGCACCTTCTGTGGACAGGAGGGAATTTTGACAAACAAAATGAAACGATAAAGGATGCAGTGTGTGTAAAGGATGGACTCGAGAGGATGGGAACATAAGCATATTACAGCAGTAAATTTAATAAATGAGACTATTTTGCTGAAGAAATATTCAGTCTGAAGTGGGGATGTCACGGTAATGCAATATATTGACAAATAGCAGCACACTGGAACCCTTTCTGTAATAAAATCTTGGTTGCCAACTAAATCATTTTCACTATATGAAGAGTTTAGCTCGATCAGGAGTGAGCCCGTTGAAGGGACCTGACTGACAGGTTGATGAAATGGAGAAATTCAAGTTCAGTTGCAGCACATAATCAGTCTCAGGACTGCAAGCGTTTGATGGCGTTCGGTCAGTTTCAGGTCAGGAGACTGACTCTAAACTGACCACAAAAGGCTGTAGTGTTGACTGTTTCCTGCAGATGAACTGGAATGAATGCTTTTTATGAAAAGTGTAATTAAATTAAGGACAACCCTGGCAAGTATGGGAACAGCTCGACTATATTCGAGATAGAACACAAGAAAAAGCTTCTGGTCTAATCACAAATTCTTCTCTCATCTCTAGCTTCCAGTCTTGGACTTTCTACATTGCTATCTCTCTTCTATCTCTCTATTTTATCATTATTACTCTGGTCACTGCTCCCTTAACATAATAATAACAAACAACAACTTGCATTTATATAGCGCCTTTAATGTAGTAAAATGTCCCAAGGTGCTTCACATGAGCGATTATCAAACAGAATTGAACACCGAGCCACATGAGGAGATATTAGGACAGGTGACCAAAAGCTTGGTCAAAGAGGTCGGTTTTAAGGAGCGTCTTAAAGGAGGAGAGAGAGGCGGAGAGGTTTAGGGAGGGAATTCCAGAGCTTAGGGCCCAGGCAGCTGAAGGCACGGCCGCCAATGGATGCGCAAGAGGCCAGAATTGGAGGAGCGCAGAGATCTCAGAGGGTTGTAGTGTTGAAGGAGGTTACAGAGATAGGGAGGGGCGAGGCCATGGAGAGATTTGAAAGCACGGATGAAAATTTCAAAATCGAGGCGTTGCTTAACAGGAAGCTAATGTAGGTCAGTGAGCACAAGGGGGTGATAGGTGAACGGGACTTGGTGCAAGTTAGGATACGGGCAGCCGAGTTTTGGATGGTCTTAGTTTATGGAGGGTGGAAGATGGGAGGCCAGCCAGGAGAGCATTGGAATAATCACACATGAACAATGGTTACTTGAATGAGGTACCAGCAGAAGGGAGTGACTGTGGCCATGGTCAGGGTTCATGATCCAGATTGCTATCCAAGTGTACATGTGGACACCGGGTATGAATAGGATCAAACACCCAGTTGTCATGCCCCCCACCCCCTCCTCCCCCGCAGTCATATAGCAGAAATCTGGAAATCATAAAATAGTACAGCACAGAAGGAGGCCATTCGGCCCATCGAGTCTGCGTCGGCTCTTTTCCCCCAAAAGGCTGTGGATGCTGGGGGACAATTGGAGCTTTCAAGACTGAAATAGATAGATTTAAGTTGGGTACAGGTATCAAGCGATGAGGGAAATGGGAGTTTAGGTGCAGATCAGCCATGATCTAACGGAATGGTGGAACAGGATCGAGGGGCTGAATGGCCTCCAGCTGGTCCTTACTATAGTTCTAGGCTGACACATGGGAGATTGGCCACGTGAGTGAGGTACTGCAGGGCTGCCAGTCACCGTGGAACTAGACCCCAACATTGGTCAACCTCTTCGGGAAAAGGGGGAGCAGGGGAACAGGAAATTTGGGAGGAAAAAACCCATCCAGCGTCAGTCTGAACAGGAGTCATTCGCACTCCAACCTCCCCAAACAACTCAAAGCAACGTCAGATCCAGAGAAAGTGGTGGTGGGGCTTTATGGGCCTGTGCAGCACACACACTGCAGCACAGAAGAATTTGCAGAGGTTTCTAACACTCTCTCTCTAAAATGCCTTTTGTTCAGGCAGATACACAAGGAATTTTTTCATTACTTCCCAATCAAGGGTGCGGTTAGATTTTTCAAATACCGTCCCTCCGTATGACAGCAGTTACAAAGGGCCAGCACTGGTCACGTGAAGCAGACATTCATCATTTAATTGCAATTTAACACTTCACCTTCTGAACCAGGATCTGAAAAATAAGCCTCCTGCAATAAAAACGTTGAATATTTCGAAGAGGCGGTGTGCTGCGGATTTGTACATTTTGCTTTGTAACATTGTGAGTGATAAGTGAAAAAAAACTTGTCTTCATTTAGCGCCTCATCGCTGCTGTCAAAAACATCTCAACGTGTTTAATTTACAGTGAATTACTTTCAAGTACAGTGACTGCTGTTACGTAAGAAAGAACTTGCATTTCTATAGCGCTTTTCACAACCTCAGGACGTCCCAAAGCACTTAACAGCCAAGGAAGTACTTTTGAAGTGTAGTCACTGTTGTAATGTAGGAAACGCGGCAGCCAATTTGCACACAGCAAGCTCCCACAAAAACAGCAATGAGATACATGACCAGATAAACTGTTTTGGTGGTGTTGGTTAAGGAATAAATGTTGACCAGGATACAGGGGAGAACTCCCCTGCTCTTCTTCAAATGATGCTGTAGGATCTTTGACGTCCACCTGCGAGGGCAGGCGGGGCCTCGGTTTAACGTCTCATCCAAATGATAGCACCTCCGACAGTGCTGCACTGAAGTGTCACTCGACATTATGTGCTTAAGTCCCTGGAGTAGGTTTTGAACCGCCATCAACAATACCACCTTGCAATTATACAGTACCTCTAAAGTAGTAAAACATTCCAAGGCGCTTCACAGGAGCGTAATCCGACAAAAATTGACACCGAGCCACATAAGGAGATATTAGGGCAGGTGACTAAAATCTTGGTCAAAGAGGTAGGTTTTAAGGAGCGTCATAAAGGAGGAGAGGTTTAGGGAGGAAATTCCAGAGCTTAGGGCCCAGGCAGCTGAAGGCACGGCCGCCAATGGAGGGGCGAAGGAAGTGGGGATACACAAGAGGCCAGAGTTGGAGGAACGCAGAGTTCTTGGAGGGTTGTAGGTGTCTAGACTCGTGCATGAACAATGAGGTTACAGTAGTAGAGAGTGACTGTGACCGTGGTCCTTCCCAAGTGGCGAGTTCAAGATCTCAGGAGAAACCTCAGCAGACTCCCACACACATGCACTTTCTAGCAGGAGTCAGTAGACAGTGATCAGGGTAAGAGCACATCCCTGGCCCAGGGGTGCAGAGTCCATTTGACTCATTCCCGATGGTTGTCCCAGTGGAGATCAGTTAACCCAGCATGAGAGGGGAACTCAAACCATAACACAGAGCGCACTTACCCCTGACTATCAGGAGGACTGAATACAGCTCTACAGTTAGTTATAACCGCTCAGTTCTGACCTATCAGGAAAGACTGAACAGGCTGGAGCTCTTTTCTCTAGAAAAGAGAAGGCTGAGGGGTGACTTTTTTTTAAATCCTTTCATGAGATGTGGGCGTCGCTGGCAAGGCCAGCATTTATTGCCCATCCCTATTTGCCCTCGAGAAGGTGGTGGTGAGCCACCTCTTGAATACAACTGAGTGTCTTGCTGGGCCATTTCAGGGGGCAGTTAAGAGTCAACCACATTGCTGTGGGTCTGGAGTCACATATAGGCCAGACCGGGTAAGGACGGCAGATTTCCTTCCCAGATGGGTTTTTACAACAATCTGGTAGTTTCACGGTCACCATTACTGATACTAGCTTTTTATTCCAGATTTATTTAATTGAATTTAAATTCCCCAGCTGGGATTTGAACTCATGTCTCTAGATCATTAGTCCAGGCCTCTGGATTACTAGTCCAGTGACATTACCACTACACTACCATTCCTCATATGTAAATAATAGAGGTCTTTAAAATTTATGAACAGGTTTGATAGGGTAGACATAGAGAAGATGTTTCTATTTGCGGGGGAGTCCAAAACTTGGGGTCATCAATATAAGACAGTCACTAATAAATCCAGTAACGAATTCAAGAGAAACTTCTTTCCCCAGAGAGTGGTGAGAATGTGGAACTCGCTGCCACAGGGAGTGGTTGAGGCGAATAGTATAGATACATTTAAGGGGAAGCTAGATAAACACGAGAGAGAAAGGAATGGAAGGATATGCTGATGGGGTGAGATGAAGAGGGTGGGAGGAGGCTCGTGTGGAGCAGCAAACACCGGCACGGAGCGGTTGGGCCGAATGGCCTGTTTCTGTGCTGTAGACTCGATGTAGTTCAATGTCATGTAGTGAAACACATATATAAAATGCCTGAATATGCAAAGTGATTTATTTGATATTATTTTTAAACTATTAAAGAGCTTATTATTTATTAGGAGAAAAGTTATTCCCTTAGGATTCTACAGAAATCTATTAAACAATTAAAAAGTACATAATTGGCTCTGATTTCTGATAGGATTAATTCTAATTACTAATGCCACCACCAGGCTGCGTGTTTAGGGATCCGGGGCTCTTTGAAAAGCAACTGAGAATGGGCAATTTGTTAATTACAAAAATAAGCTTCACTGCTGGGCTGCACTCAAGGCCTGAAGATGAAGAGCCTCCTGTGAGTGAGGTCCCAGAGCAGCCCCACCTGGAGTTTGTCACTAATAAGCCATGTCCTTGACAGGGCACAACACACTTTTGGAAGTGGGAGAATGTCGCATTGCTGCTGCAGTGTTGGGCACCGTTCTGAGGATGATCATCGGGGTGACTGTCGGGAAGGGATTAGACCCCATCAGTCTGAAGGAGTTGGCTTAATATTGTGCAGACAGCTTTGTTAACCTGCACTGTTTCAGCAATCATTAGAAAATGGCCCAGATTTTGCTGTAGCAGCGGCTGCCGTTAGTTAGACATGCCCCTTGCATGCTTTGGTTTTTAAAAAAAAAATTTGTGCGGCAAGTTGCTGAACGTGCGAGCTGATAACGTCGCAGCAAGAGAAACCGGGCACCTGGGACCGGAGTGAACAGGGAAAGCACCGGGGTATCTCCTTAACCAATCAGATTGATGGATTGAGAAATTAATAGTGCAAGGACTCAGAAGGAAGTGTAAATTAGAGCGAGTGAGTTCAATGTCAAATCAGGCACGGAAAGAGAACTAGAGAGGGAAAGAAAAATTGGATTGTGTGAGAGAGAGACAGAAAGGAAAAGTTAAAAATTGACATTTTTAAAATCTCCAACAATTAATGCCTGAAGGAATGAGATTTCACACTTGTAACAGTTAATTTTCAGTGCCAGAGAGGTTGATTGGCAGTAATTAACACTTATCACATTGTTAAAAGGGTACTTAGACTTGAAATGACCAGACGTAACTTACTGTGGCGGGTTTAGTTTGTATCTACCGTGCAAATACAACAACTTCACACCATTCAATGCATTTCAATGGTGAGCCAGACAGCGAGACGCTGTTTTCACGAAGTTAACGGCAGAGCGCCGCAAATCGGACAACAACGTTTGGATATTCGCATTTAACCGTGCACCTGCCCCTCGCCTGAATTTGCTGCATCGTGTACACATAAATAACAGCGCGCGCCATTAGTCTCACCGTTACTTTGACGGCAAACTCGGGCCTGTTAATTATGCGAATCTAACTTCCATGTACTGACGGGCTCATTAACTCCTCCCGGCCAGTTCCCCCCCACCCCCTGATGATCTCATAAGGAAGGAAGAATAAGCGAACGAGCTTGTATTTATACGGCGGCTTTCATGTCCTCAGAATGTCGCAAAGCGCTTTTACAACCCAGAATTACTTTTTGGATCGCAGTCACTGTTGTTATGGAGGTGAACGCGGCAGCCAATTGTGCAGACAGAACTCCCACAAACAGAAAATGGGATAAATGACCAGATAATCTCTTTAAGTGATGTTGATTGAGGGATAAATGTTGGCAGGACACTAGGAGAACATCCCTGATGACTTAGAATCATGGAATACAGCACAGGAGGAGGCCATACGGCCCATCGTGCCTGTGCCAGCTTTCTGAAAGAGCTCTCCAATTAGTCCCACTCCCCCTGCTCTTTCCCCATAGCTCTGGTTACCGACCCTCCCACCACTAGAAACAGTTTCTCCCTATCCACTCTATCAAAACCCCTCATAATTTCGAACACCTCCTTAAATTTTTAGGGATGGGCAATAAATGCTGGCCTTGCCCACATCCCATAAACGAATTTAAAAAAAATCTCTTCTTCACCTTCTCTGCTCTAAGGAGAACAACCCCAGCTTCTCCTGTCTCTCCACATAACTGAAGTTCCCTCATCCCTGGCACCATTCTGGTAAATCTCCTCCGCACCCTCGCCAAGGTCAGAATTGGACGCAATACTCCTGCTGGGGCCTCACCAGCGAGTTTGACTGCTAAGGCTCACAGGTGAAGAATGGTGACTTGGGTCAGGGCACCGGTCAGTACCTGTGGGCATTGGGCCCGTGCGAGAGTCAACACCTGCGCAGGGACAAAAAAAGTGGGAAGATTGGGGAAAAATATATAACAACAATAACAAAAGAAAGATTTTGCAGATTTCAGGAAAAATAGCACTGGAGCAATCAGTGCATTGAGCGGTTTGCCTGCAGCATGTTAATCTCCACTGGGACAACCTCGTAATTATTATTAGCCTCGTCTCTTTAATGGCAAGCTGGCTCGTGAAAATAATGATTCCATTTCTTCAAGGATCGGAATAATTTGCTTTGTTTTGCCTCTGACCTTGATGTAACGGCTGAAAACAGAGAGAATTCCCCTCTCAATTTACACTTCTGATATCTCCGTTCAATGTCATTCTATTTGAAATGAGACACTCAGCGCCCTCTGAAGACCAGGGGAGGGAGAAATCGACTGATCGCATCGCGCTTTCTCAGCAGTCATTACCAGCTGAACTTTGATCTCCCGCCGCTACCGGGACGCAGCGCTTGAAGTTCTTGCGATCGTAGGCCGAGGCTTCCGTCCGCAGCCTGTGTCTTGTTGCTTGCTCAGCAAAAAAAAAGCCATTTTTCACGCAGCGCGGCCCTGACGATATCTCGCACCTCCCAGCCCTTGCAGCTAATTCACCAGCATTAACACCTTTCCTCGGACTTGATCATTGAACTCACTGGGGAAAAAGACGATGATTTGGCATGTTGTTAATTAGAAAGCGAGGGAGGAAGGATCATGCAAGGTTCTCTCTGGACTATTTTATAGCCCACTTCTACTCCAGCTTTGTTCCGCATATTTTGGGAGGGGGGGTGCAGGAGGAGATGCTGCAACGCACGCTGCATTTATATTGCAACTCTGCCAGCTCAGGCAGCCCCAGGCGGAATCTGACAATAGTGCTCAAGCATAATTGAGGTTCCCCAGTGTCGTTGACCCAAGTGGCCGGTATCGGGTCTTGGAATGCGCAAGATCAAGGGGACAAACAATTCTGTGGCAAAGATCACTCGAAACAGCTCAGGGTTTCTTTTACTTTTTTCTCCGCTAATTCCCACCCCGCCCACCACCCAAACTTTCTCAGGGTCAGCTGTTGCTCAGTGGGTCGCACTCTCGCTTCTGAGTCAGAGGGGTTCAAGTTCCACACCAGAGACTGGACCACAACATCGAGGCAGACACTCCAGCGCAGTACTGTTGGAGTGCTGCACTGTCGGATGAGACCGAGGCCCCGTCTGCTCTCTCAGGTGGACGTAAAAGATCCCGCGGCACTATTTCGAAGAAGAGCAGGGGAGTTCTCCCCGGTGTCCTGGCCAATATTTATCTCTCAATCAACATCAATAATAAAATCAGATTGTTTGGTCATTATCACATTGCTGTTTGTGGGATCTTGCTGCACGAATTGGCTGCCGTGTTTCCTACATTACAACAGTGACTACACTTCAAAAAGTGCTTCATTGGCTGTAAAGCGCTTTGGGACGTCCTGAGGTGCTGAAAGGCGCTGGAGAAATGCAAGTCTTCCTTCCTGCCTTCCCCTGAAGGTACCGACTCCTCTCTCGGAGTACCGTGCTATAAGCATCGATCCAATCTTCGGTTTATTTTTTTAATGGGTGCGCGGCCCATTCAAATTTCCACATATGAGCGGTTTTTCCTATTGTAAAGCTGGCAAGCGGCCTGCGCGGGACCTCCAGACAGTTGAGTGGCCGTGCAGTTTAATGGGAACGGTGCATCGATTGCCCTCCACACGTCAGCCGAGTAGCCACTTTTTAATGTGTGAGGCTTGGCAGTGAGTGTCTGCTGGCTGTTCAACCAAGGGGAGCGGCACACTACAGCTGAGCCCAATTCTGTCATCACCCAACAATCGCACACCTCCTGAAGGGATCACTGGATAGCATTCAAGACCAGGAGCCCAAGCTGAATTTTGCTCTCCCTCATCCTTGAACACTGAGGCCAACTGATTGATTGTTTCCACTGCGATCGGCTGGCCCGACACAGACTGGAGCTCAAACCTGAGTCCTTCCTACTATTTCCATTTAACATGTGCAAGGGTCGTCACCCGTCTGGTTTTTGGCTGGAAATTTCTAGACTTAAAAACCCAGAGTGTCCGCTGTGTCTCGGCGGGCAGCGCCCTCACCTCGGAGTCAGCAGGTCGTGGGTTCAAGTCCCACTCCAGAGACTGGGGCACCTAATCCAGGCTGCATCTTCAACACAGTACTGAAGGAGTGCTGCCCTGTTATAAGATCATAAGAAGTAGGAGCAGGAGTAGGCCATACGGCCCCTCGGGCCTGCTCCGCCATTCAATAGGATCATGGCTGATCCGAACCTAGACTCACGTCCACTTCCCTGCCCGCTCCCCATAACCCTTAATTCCCTTATCAGCTAGGAAACTGTCTATCTCCGTTTTAAATTTATTTAATGTCGCAGCTTCCACAGCTCTCTGAGGTAGCAAATTCCATAGATTTACTACCCTCTGAGTGAAGAACTTTCTCCTCATCTCAGTTTTAAAATGGCAGCCCCTTATTCTAAGATTATGCCCCCTAGTTCTAGTCTCACCCATCAGTGGAAACATCCTCTCCGCATCCACCCGATCAAGCCCTCTCACAATCTTATATGTTTCGATAAGATCGCCTCTCATTCTTCTGTATTCCAATGAGTAGAGGCCCAACCTACTCAACCTTTCCTCATAAGTCAACCCCCTCATCTCCGGAATCAACCGAGTGTTGGAGGTGTTGTCTTTTGGAAACGACTTTAAACCAAGGCCCCACCTGCTTACCTACATATAGTCATAAGAACATTAATAGGAGCAGGAGTAGGCCACTCGGCCCCTCGAGCCTGCTCTGCCATTCAATGAGATCATGGCTGATCTTCGACCTCAACTCCACTTTCCCGCCCAATCCCCATATCCCTTGATTCCCTTAGAGACCAAAAATCTATCGCTCTCAGCCTTGACTATACTCAATGACTGAGCCTCCACAGCCCTCTGGGGTAGAGAATTCCAAAGATTTACCACCCTCTGAGTGAAGAAATTTCTCCTCATCTCAGTCCTAAATGGCCGACCCCTTATTCTGAGACTGTGACCCCTGGTTCTAGACTCTCCAGCCTCTCAGCATTACTAATGGTAGTAATTGAAGTGAAGGGGACTTCTCCTGCTGTCCTGGCCAACATTAATCCCTCCACAAAAACCTGGTCATTTATCTCACTGCTGTTTGCAGGAACTTGTTGTGTCCAAATTGGTTGCTGCATTGGCCTACATTTCAAAAGTAATTTATTGGCTGCGAGGGGTTTTGAGGCATCCTAGTGATATGAAAGTTATATATGCAAGATCTTTCTTTTTAAAAAAGCCTGCCTTTTAAAACCCGCAGACCTTTTTTGTCACCTCTGTGTGGGGGGTTGCCAACCCTCCAGGATTTCCCTGGAGTCTTCAGGAATTGAAGATTAATCTCCAGGACACGGCTGGGAGCAAAAACCCGGAGAAAAATCATAGAGGGAATTAAACAAAATTATGTTTTTTCTTTATTTTTGAACACATTTATTAGTTATAAAAATATTGCAGTTTGGGGGAGAAAAAAGGGCGTTTCACTAACAGTCCAAGATTAACCCAATTGGCTCACAGAGTCTTTTCGCTGTCCGATTGGCCACGGGAAGGCAGTACGCCCAGAGGATGGACCAATGGAGGGAGTGCGGGGGGCGGGGTGTATTAAGGCGGGAGGTCAGGTGACGAAGCCTCCAGGTATACGCCCAACACGAGTTGGCGACCCGAACTCTGGGTCTCAAAGTGTAACTATTAGCTATTGAGGTTTCACCAGCTGTGAAGCATCAGAACTCAAACTCCCTTAGTTCCCAAACCAGTTTTTTGATTTTATACTGGGCAAATGGAAGAACCCGACCTCTCTCCATTTTAATGGTTGCAACTCTACTGTTTGCAACTGGATGGCTCTGTTCTGCACAATCTACCCATTAATCTACCCTGCCCATGTCATGCTTACGTGTG
Organism: Squalus acanthias; assembly: GCA_030390025.1. NCBI lineage: Eukaryota > Metazoa > Chordata > Chondrichthyes > Squaliformes > Squalidae > Squalus > Squalus acanthias. The sequence continues at coordinate 61,304,917 of CM059445.1, forward strand.
CAATGCGATTTCATCTGTAGGACATTAATAGCAAAACGAAATAGGACAATGATAAATAGCACAGCTGGTTAGACCTCATAAAATTAAATGAATACTTAATCGCTGATGTCTGCATTCACCAAAATTCCTCTGTGTTTACATTTTTTTTACAAGTCTCTTGATTTTTTTTCAAACCAACCTCCTGACCTCCCCCATCTCAAAATATAATTGTTCAATGTGCAGCAAATTACACCAGTACTCACACAATTAACGTGATAAATAATCTGCTTTAAGAGGATTTACACTGGTTTTGGGTTCAAATTTGGGCTTTTAATACATAGAAGGTCTTTATTTAGAATTATATTATACTTACAGGCCTCATCATCATCATCGGTCAACTATCATCGAAGATCCTGAAGCTATCCTCCACACCTCTGTATAAAGCAGAGTCCTGAACCTTAGTGTTTTGTTTTGAATTGTCCATGGTGGGTCTTTCATTAACTTGTTAAGGTGTCAGCTGTGGCTCAGTGGGTAGCACACTCGCCTCTGAGTCAGAAGGTCGTGGGTTCGAGTCCCACTCCAGAGACTTGAGCACATAATCCAGGCCGACACTCCCAGCGCAGTACTGAGGGAGCGCTGCACTGTCGGAGGTGCCGCCTTTCAGATGAGACGTTAAAACGAGGCCCCGTCTGCCCTCTCAGGTGGATGTAAAAGATCCCAGGGCACTATTTTGAAGAAGAGCAGGGGCGTTCTCCCCAGGTGTCCTGGCCAATATTTATCCCTCAATCAATGCCTAGCTGGTCATTATCTCGTTGCTGTGTGTGGGACCTTGCCGCGGGCAAACGGGCTGCCATGCTACATAAATGCAAGTGGTTGTCGTGGGCCTTCTTCTGGGAATTCCTCAGGAAACTTGAGGATGAGGGCGAGGTGCAAACAACCAGCAAACCTGCTCCGAGTCTGAAAAAAACTGTAACTTAGGCCGTACAGTAGAATTAGAGCTTTGGGAGGACTCCGTACAAGGATAGTGTCCATCTCCAAAGATGGGTCAATCCTGGAAGTGTTGTGCACGTTGCTTGCGCTGTTTTGTTGCCTCCAGGGGCTCCTTGAGACCTACCTGCTGAGACGGGGCTCAATGGCCCCAGAGGCGCTAGTCCTGCTCCATCCAATATAAAAGCAGAACTCCTTGTACCGGAGGTTTCATTAGCAGAGCTGAGATGGACCAGGCAGTGAAAAAACAATGCATCAACATGCTTAGTCATAAACTAAAATCAACCCTGGACGTCAATATCATTTTTTAAGCAGCGCACCAAGTCATTTTGCTAATTAATCTGCTATTTCCCCATAGTTGCTATTACAATAAATGTGAAATTTTAATCCCTTGCAGTCTTTTGTGGATCAGCTCAGCTGTTGGCTCAAGCCTCTCCATCTGTAGCACTAAGATGATTTACGGAGAGATTGAGGCTCATCAGGAAGTTAAGACCTGATCAACACCGAGCAAGGATCTCCATTTTATCCCCCCTCCCTCTCCAGAAGGCACCGATTGATGCTGGGTCACGCGTTCCAATGATGCCAGGACCCCTCCCTTCCTGGCTCAGCCAAGTGGCCAAGCCTCATGTGTAACTGGGTTGCCAACTCTGGTCGGACATATTCCCGGAGGTTTCATCACATGACCTCCCACCGCCAGCTGGTCACCTAACACGCCCATCCTTGCGGTCTACCGCCTTCCCACGGCCAGACACTTCTCGTTACCTGATTGGGTGAACCTTGAACGAGAGGAGCAAGCAGATAGAACCTTCTCAAGGATAGCACCTTCAACAATGCAGTACTAGAGTACTGACCTAGACTATGAGGTCAAGCCCTGGAGTGGCACTGGAACTCAGAACCTTCTGACTCCGAGACGAACGTGATACCAGCTGAGCCAAGTTGCTGGATGGAGAGGAACGATAGATAAAGAACTTGCCTTTATATAGCGCCTGTTATTACCTCAGGGCATCCCGAAGTGCTTTACAGCCAATCGAGTATTTTTTTGAAGTGTAGCCACTGTTGTAATGTAGGAAAAGTGGCAGCCAATTTGTGCACAGCAAGCTCCCACAAGCAGCAATGAAATAATGACCAGATCATCTGTTTTAGTGTTGTTGGTTGAAGGATAAATATTGGCCAGGGCACCCAGGATAACTCCCCTGCTCTTCTTTGAAAAATGGCATGGGATCGTTTACATTCTCCTGAGATGGCAGAGGGAGCCTCGGTTTAACATCTCATCCAAAAGACGGCACTTCCGACAGTGCAGCACTCCCTCAGTACTGCAGTGTCAGCCCAGATTTTGTCCTCTAGTCCCTGGAGTGGGACTTGAACCCACGACCTTCTGACTCAGCATTCCCAGCTTACACTGTTCGGAAACCACTACCTGGAGTATTTCAGCAGCACAATCCATACTGGATACACAATCACCTGCCAATCAACTGCAGGGATTTTTTTCTTGATGAACCTGCAAGTGTTTCATAATCATTTTCTCTTGTCCCCGCCATCGACAGTCTAAAAACAGCAGTCGTACTCCCAACTCCCCAGTGAAAATATACTTAAGACCGCCTACTCCCAGCTCCATAACATCGCCCGTCTCCGCCCCTGCCTCAGCTCATCTGCTGTTGAAACCCTCATCCGTGCCTTTGTTACCTCCAGACTTGACTATTCCAACGCTCTCCTGGCCGGCCTCCCATCTTCCACCCTTCATAAACTCGATCTCATCCAAAACTCTGCTGCCCGTGTCCTAACTCACACCAAGTCCTGTTCACCCATCACCTCATTGCTTGCTGACCTACACTGGCTCTCAGTCTGGCAACGCCTCGATTTTTAAATTTGCATCCTTGTTTTCAAATCCCTCCATGGCCTCACCCCTCCCTATCTCTGTAATCTCCTCCAGCCCTTCAACCTTCCAAAAACTCTGCGCTTCTCAAATTTTGGCCTCTTGCGCATCCCCGGCTTTAATCGCTCCACCAATGGCGGCCGTGTCTTCAGCTGCCTGGGCCCCGAGCTCTGGAATTCCCTCCCTAAACCTCTCCGCCTCGCTACCTCTCTCTCCTCCTTTAAGCTTTTGGTCATCTATCCTAATACCGCCTGTGGCCAGTGTCAAATTTTGATACTGAGAACGCTCCTGGGAAGTGCCTTGGCACATTTTACGATGTTAAAGATGCTATATAAATGCAAGTTGTTGTTGTTAACAACTGATTAATGCACAGAGGACCTATTTTGACAGCGTCCAACACACTTCAGGCAACATGGGTCAAAGCGTCAAAATAAAGAGCCAGTTATTCGATGCTGGTTTTTTTGGTCTTGGAGCCATGAATTTTCAAGTGCGTACCAATCTGCAAACTTCTCTTACCAACAGCAATTAACATCTAATTGACCTCAGGACCATTTCCTTGCAACCTTAAAGGAACATGCTCTACCTTAGCAGCAGAATAATAACACTGCGAGTCACAATGGGGTAACACTGCTGTCCATATATATCATCTGCCTTATCCTGAGCAGTATCACTGGAGATCCGCTAGTATATTATACAAATGGAATGGAACATTGGAACAGGAGGCGGCCATTCAGCCCCTCGAGCCTGTTCTGTCATTCAATTACATCACAGCTGATCTGTATCTTAACTCCATCAACCCGCCTTGGTCCTGTAACCCTTACCCAACAAAAATCGATTCATCTCAGTTTTGAAATTTTCAATTGACCCCCCAGCCTCAACAGCCTTTTTGGGAGGGGGGGAAAGAGATTTCAGATTTCCACTAACCTTTGTGTGAAGACGTGCTCCCTGACATCATCCCTGAATGGCCTAGTTCTAATATTACAAGTGACAAAACTTCAAAAATACTTCATTGGCTGTAAAGGCGCTTTGGGATGTCTTGAGCTCGTGAAAAGCTTTATATAAATGCAAGTCTTTCTTTCTTTCTGGACTCCTGTACCAGAGGAAATAGTTTCTCTCTATCTACTGTAATCAAATCCTTTAATCATCTTAAACACCTCAATTAGATCAGCCCTTAATCAGTGACAGTGATTTTATCTGCGAGTTCCGGTTATGTTAATAAACCACTGACATGGTTTAATCCCTCTTCCACAACTTCACTGATATACCCACTGTTTTTCTTTGCCGTTCCATTATCTTCCGATTAAATCCCTTCCCACTCCCCGTTCCCCCCATCCACCTTTCTCTGGATTTCAGCAGCATGGGCTGCCTCTGACTCCCCAGAAAGCTTCTTCCAGCCCTGAATTGTGTCTGCAAGTGAGTCCAGGTCTTGGCCTTTTACAGAGAATGCTTGGAGAATGAAAACAGACGGCCATCATTTTTCCTTTCTTATTCATTCCTGGGATGTGGGCGTCGCTGGCAAGCCCAGCATTTATTGCCCATCCCTAACTGCCCTTGAGAAGGTGGTGGTGAGCCGCCTTCTTGAACCGCTGCAGTCCGTGTGGTGAAGGTACTCCCACAGTGCTGTTAGGTAGAGAGTTCCAGGATTTTGACCCAGCGACGATGAAGGATCGGCGATATACTTCCAAGTCAGGATGGTGTGCGACTTGGAGGTGGTGGTGTTCCCATGTGCCTGCTGCCCTTGTCCTTCTAGGTGGTAGAGGTCGCGGGTTTGGGAGGTGCTGCCGAAGAAGCCTTGGCGAGTTGCTGCAGTGCATCTTGTAGATGGTACACACTGCAGCCACGGTACGCCGGTGGTGGAGGGAGTGAATGTTTAATGTGGTGGATGGGGTGCCAGTCAAGGGGGCTGCTTTGTCCTGGATGGTGTCGAGCTTCGAGTGTTGTTGGAGCTGCACTCATCCAGGCAAGTGGAGAGTATTCCATCACACTCCTTACTTGTGCCTTGTAGATGGTGGAAAGGCTTTGGGGAGTCAGGAGGTGAGACACTCGCAGCAGAATACCCAGCCTCTGACCTGCTCTTGTAGCCACTGTATTTATGTGGCTGGTCCAGTTAAGTTTCTGGTCATCATCTTGTTCTTAGCCAAAGAGCTTGCCACCACTCACTGGCAGTTTGGGAGATACAGTGGCGGCCTGAACCAAAGCATGGCTTAGTGGGAAGAAAATGGAGTGGTGAGCAGGGGCAGAATCTGGTACTGTGCAAGACACATCCAGCTGTAAAATCTACAGAGGGCTGTGCTGTAGTACTAACTCAACTTCCCAGCATTGTCTCCATGTACTCCCACTGATTTCAAGGCAAGTGCCTTTGAAAAGCTCCACAGGGATCTCAATCCCCATTTCCTGTTATTTATGACTAGGTAATATCAAACTCCTTTTTCAAAAAGAACGGTACCTTTACTGAATTCTACTTGCAAGCGCCCGCGAATGCCAGTTGCTGATCACAATCTATTCATACAGCTCCACGGAGCTCTGTGTTTTTTCCTTATCTGTAAAAATTTCCTGAGTTTTTCAGAATTTATTCCAGATCTTTCAGAAATAGATAACATTTGGGGGGGTGGGGGGGTGTGGGTGCGGGAGGGTAGAATCAAGGGATTGGTGGAAGTCGAAGACAAACTTTCCCTAACTTTGCCTTGTTTTCAAATCCCTCCATGGCCTCGCCCCCCCCCCCCTCCCCATCTCTGTAACCTCCTCCAGCCCTACAACCCTCGAGATCTCTGCACTCCTCCAATTCTGGCCTTTTGCGCTTCCCCGATTTGAATCGCTCCACCGTTGGCGGCCGTGTCTTCAGCTGCCAAGGCCCGAAGCTCTGGAATTCCCTCCCTGAACCTCTCTTTCCTCCTTTAAGACGCTCCTTAAAACCTACCTCTTTGACCATGCTTTTGGTCACCTGCCCCAATATCTCTTTAGCTTGGAGTCAGATTTTGTTTGATAATCGCTCCTGCGAAGTGCCCTGGGACGTTTTACCACAGTAAAGGCGCTATAGAAATGCAAGTTGTTGTTGTTGTTGTTGTAGCCAGGTTCTATCTCCTGCAGCTCATTGAAAGGGCGCTCATCAATGGAAGAATGAATGGGAGAAGGAAGAGACGAGGTCTTTGTGGATGGAATGTGAATGGTAGCCTGTGGCTTAATTGACTGGGAGTGCAGCAGAGGTTAAAAAAAAGGTTTTTTTGTTCTCACTTTCACATCATGTCAACTGGTAATTAACAGAACAATGATCAGAAAGTACACAACAACTTCAGAAAGGAGAGGGACACCGAGTGCTTGAGTGATAAAGAATTTATCTGTTAGTATTAGTCATTGTTTACCCAGATTAACTGCCATTCTTTCACTTTTGAAGCTTTCTTTACTTGTTGATGTTGTGTCCCAGCCTTTGGAGATAGTGTTGTAGTATCAACACAACAACTTGCATTTATATAGCACCTTTAACGTAATATAACATCCCAAGGTGTTTCACAGGAGCCATCATCAAAACAAAATTTGACAGCGAGCCACATAAGCTTGGTTAAAGAGATAGCTTTGAAGGAGCGTCTTAAAGGAGGAGATAGTGATGGAGAAGCGAAGAGGTTTAGGGAGGGAATTCCAGAGCTTAGGGCCCGGGTAGCTGAAGGCACGGCCGGCAGAGGCCAGAATTGGAGGAGCACAGAGATCTTGGAGGGTTTGGAGGGCTGGAGGAGGTTACCGAGATCTCGGAGTTTTATAGGGCCGGAGGAGGTTACAGTGTATGGGAGGGGCGAGGCCACGGAGGAGAGAACGAGGAATTGTTTTCAGAGACACTGAGCCGTTTCCCATGAGGTGGGTTTCTCTGGAGGCAAAGCATCCCTGCTATCCAGATTAGCATTAAAGGAAAGGAAGCAACTTTCATTTCTATGGCGCCTTTCACAACCTTAGGACATCCCAAAGCGTTTTACAGCCAATGAAGTATCAGGGAAGCGTGGTCACTGCTGTAATGTAGGAAACGCGCCAGCCAATTTGCGCATAGCAAGCTCCCCTGGCAGAAAGCTAAGTATTGGCCAGGACATTGGGAGAACACCCCTGCTCTTCGTCGAACAATGCCATAGGATCTTTTATATCCAACTGAGAGGGCAGATAGGGCCTCAGTTTAATGTCTCATCCGAAAGACAGCATCTCCGACAGTGCAGCACTCCCTAGTTCTACCAGTACTCCCCATTATATGGCTGGAATCTCTGAGCAGAATCAGTATGATATATACAAGCATTACACTATACAATGCAATGTACACTATATACACAATCATTACACTATAAAATATACTGTAGATTATAGTGTGTATGATTTATACTACAACCATTACACTATACAATACACTATACACTGCATGTACAGTACCCGATATATTACAAGCATTACAAATGATGTTATAGTCCTGTTTCTATCAGAGTATATTTAGACGTCAGATGGTTAAATATCTTCTGATTTCTTTTCACATACATAATTAATATCTATTTACCTGCCCGTTTGGGAATAGAGAAGGTAAATCGGCAGCCCTGGGTACAAACAACATTTCATGTGTAGATTCCTCTCTGTACGAGGAGGTCAGAGAAGCCGATCGAGCGCGCCGGTGACAGTCTCCTTCAGTACCTCGTGCTGAATTGATGCTTATGTAAAAGCCCGGACATGAGAGCGGCTGCAATTTATCCGAACACAAAGCATTACATAATCCTTCAGCCCACAAACAGCACCATTATAAAACACACCAGATGTCACGGCAAAGGGCACCAAACCAAGGAATTAAAACGTGGGATTCACTACTCCTACTCTAAACCCTAAATTATATGTTCGGAATATATTTAGTGGCTAAGACAAGAAATCCTCGGAATCTCTTTATGATTATTATGTTGTACAGAAATCCCATTTCTTTCTTGCCGGTCAAAATTGATCTTCCAAACTGCTCTATTGGGGGAGAGTCCTGCTCATGTGTTAATGACATTGCGGGAAATTTCCCTCCAATTGCTATTTCTAGGGAAATTATGAATGCAATTTTCAAATCTCACCGACATATTTCAATGTCAGAGATAATCTTCCCCCATTGAGGCTACACAGGTGAAACCTGCACCAGTTTGGTTATACCTACACATGGACACTTGTACTGACTCCAGGATGTGGTATAACTCAACACTCAATGCATGATTTAATTCACCCTATATCTTGTGAATCAGGCTAGTGGATGGTAACTGGGTATGGACCAGTCCAAGCTCCTTGAATGTGCTGTCACCTCCCAAATCAGCGTCCACTTCACCTCCAACCTCTTGTTCGAATCCCACCAATCAGGCTTCCGACCCTCCCACAGCACTGAAATCCATCTATCCAGTGTCACAAACGATATTCTCTGTAACTCCTCCTCCACTTCTTTGCTGCCTACAACACAGTTGGTTTCACGATCCTTCTCCTACGCCTCTCCTCCGGTGTCCAGTTCCTTGGTACTGCCCTCAGATCATAACCAGAGCATCTCCAGCAATTACTTCTCTTCCCACCCAAGTGCCGTCACCTCAGAAGTCCTCCAAAGATTTATCCTTGTATCCCAGCTCTTCCTCCTTTACATCCTGTCCTTTGTTGACATCATTCAAAGCCTTGGGGTGAGCGTCCACATTTACGCTGATGACACCGGCTGTCACCTTCTTGATCCATTCACTCCCTCTGTGCTGATGGGCTGCTGGTCGACATCCAATCTTGGATGAGCCATATTTTCCTCTAGCGAAACATCAGGAAGACCAAGGCAATTGTTTTCAGCCCCTGCCACAAACTCCATCTCCTTCCCTGGCCACTGTCTCAAGCTGAACCAGACGGTTTGTAACCTCGGTGTCCTATTTGGTCCCAAGGTGAGCTTCTGACCTCATATCTTCTCCATCACAATGTCTGCCTGCTTCACCTCCATAATGTCGCCCAACTCACCCACCTTTACCTTTACCTCAGCTCACCTGCCGTTGCAATCCGCTTCCATCAATTCTAGACTCATGGCCGGCTTCCCATTCTCCACAGTCGATAAACTTCAGCTCATCCAAAGCTCTGCTCCCCACATCCTATCCTACATGAAGTTGTGCTTGCCCATCACACCTATCCTTGCTGACCTTCATTGGCTCCCAGTCCCCTCGCGCCTCAAATTAAAATTTCTCATCCTTGTATTTAAATCCCTCCATGGCCTTGGCCTCGGCCCTCCCTATCTCCCTAACTTTCTGCAGCCCTACAAGCCAACTCTGAACTCTCCATTCCTCTGTCACTGGCCTCTTGTGCATCCTTCACTCCCTCCCTTGATCCCACATCGACAACCATGCTCTCAGCACCCTAAGCCCTACTCTCTGGAATTTCCTTCCCTCCTCTTTATGGTGATTTTTCCCAATGCTACCCTTGCAAATTATCAAATCTATCGAATTCAATTTCACAACTTGCCTTGGCGAGATTTGAACTCATGACTTCTAGATTGCTAATCCAGTACCATAACCACCATACCATCTTATCCATACATATTGAAGCTAGTAATCAATTATAACTAAAAACAGAAAATGTTGGAAATACTCAGCAGGTCAGGCAGCATCTGTAGAGAGAGAAACAGAGTTAACGTTTCAGGTCGATGACCCTTTGTCAGACTAGTTCTGATGAAGGGTCATCGACCTGAAACGTTGACTCTGTTTCTCGCTCTACAGATGCTGCCTGACATGCTGAGTATTTCCAGCACTTTGTTTTTATTTCAGATTTCCAGCAAGTTTGCTTTTGAACCAATTATAGCTATGGTTTAGGCACAAGACAATTGTGTTCCAATGCACTGCACCACAGAATGCAGGAAGTTACTCTTCCAACCATATTTCCAAGCTCAAGGTGTTCCCGATCTCAGCATTGCCATTAGGGATGGAGACGGTAACGGGTGGTGAGCAGGCAACTCCCCCAGACTGAGAGGAAAGGAAACAACAATTACAAAGCTCAGCCACGCTCCCTTTCACATTTCGGAATGGGTTTACTGCTGAGGAATTGGCAGAAATGGTAAAAGAAAGACTTGCATTTCTATAGCGCCTTTCACGACCTCAGACGTCCCAAAGCACTTTACAGCCAATGAAGTACTTTTGAAGTGTAGTCACTGTTGTGATGTAGCAAATGTGATGACAATTTGTGCACAGCAAGCTCCCACAAACAACAATGTCATAATGACCAGATAATCTGTTCTTTAGTGATGTTGGTTGTGGGATAAATATTGGCCAGGACACCAGGAAGAACTCCCCCTGCTCTTCTTCGAAATAGTGCCTTGGAATCTTTTACATCCACCTGAGAGAGCAGACGGGGCCTCAGTTTAATGTCTCATCCAAAAGATGGCACTTCCGACAGTGCAGTACTCCCTCAGTACTGCACTGGGAGTGCCAGCCTAGATTATTTTTGTGCTCAGGTCTCTGGAGTGGGACTTGAACCCATAACCTTCTGACTCAGAGGTGAGAGGATACCCGCTGAGCTGCGGCTCACACAGTAGGCAGCCTTTTGGGTTTTTTTGCTTGCCCAATCATTGAAGAAAGTGAGAGGTGGGGTGGAGGGGAGGGAATAATGCAAAGAGGGATCCACAGTACACTTTAGTGGCGACATAATTTTATAAATGTCATTTAATAGACGGTTACAATTGCCCCTCCAGTAGGTCAGCTGTTAAGTGTCCTTCCCAGTGTGCACCCGAGCCGCACAGACCAGAAAGATCCCACGTGATCCTGACCTGTGCTGAGCTTGGCGATTTCACCAGGGGAGCGGTCTGAGCACCAGAAATAGCCCACCACCCTGACTAAGGAGAGGAAGATCAACCAGGGTTCCGGTGCGTGTTCACTATCCTATGGCCTCTGCTGGACGCTACACCTGGGGGGGGGGGGGGGGGAGGGGGGAGGGCTCGGCTGTGATGCTCCCCATGGTACAATAGTCTCACGTCACATGAAGAATGGCAGTGGGCATGGCAGTGAAGAGAAGCCAGCACCCATGAGGTTACACGTCGGAAGCTTCAGCAGATGAGGAGAGGATATTTTTTTAAATATAAAAAGTCAAATTCAATAATTGGAGACATGTAAACAAGACTTAACCACCATTCAGCTGAAGTATTATATGTTACCAACATCACCGAGCAGCAATGATAGAGCAGACCTTGAAAAAAGCTAACCGGCGAAGTCAAAATGTAACTCGATCAGCCATTATTTCTACCCACATTCTCCAGGGCCGCCACCCTGCCAGCCAACCATTCAAACCAACTCCACCAGGCCCTCCCTCAACATAACCCTTGGTGATGAAAAGATAAGAGGGAGAGAGCTGGAGGAGAAACACATTTACCCCACAATAATCTCCCTGCCTTTCCATTGCAAAATAAAAGCCAATTGTGGGCATGTGTTTAATGATCGCCTCGCGTTAACTAAACACACAAAAAGGAAGGAAATCACAGCCATTAAACACCGAAATAGCTGAGGAACACAATAAAGCTAATGAAGAATGGAGTGCACCCACACAGACCAGGAGCTACTGAATAAACATTGCATTAATGAACTCAGTTAGCACTGCCTGCTCCTCAGCCTGCCAACCAATATGAAAATACAATGACCCTCTGATATGCATTCTCGGAATGCCATTAGCTTCTTGAACCGTGTGCTGTTTGCAGTCGAAGAGCATCACTGCACATCATTTTTAATTTTTTTTTATAAATGCAAACGAACCCTCCTGCAAAAAGAGAATAGAAATTAAAATCCCAGAACCACACACTTAATCCAGACAACCGTACCCGTATAAATACAGCCTGTGGCTTTGTCTTCAGAAAGGTGCATAAACAGCAGCACCGTGGAATTGTCTGAATATTGAGGGCTGGGTTCACAGTGAGATGGGATATTGCATCGCTGAAAATCGGGCGGATAGCTTAATTTGTTTTCCTTAGATCCCTTCACGAACTTTACTGATCCCACATTTCCTTTACTCGGCATTCCCTATTTTTGTTGCCCCCAATGTGAGATGTGTTCATTGTCTCAGTGAATTTTACAGGGACAGGCTTTTCAACAAATAAAAAAAGGATTTTCCCACGGATTTTTTGTTTGGTAGGTTTGCTCCCACCTCCCGCTCCATATTTTTCCAAATCCTTTGAGCTGGAATGGAATTCCGCGGAGGAATTTTAATTTTTAATCGGGGTGGGGGGTAGTGTGAGCGGAATCTGGTAATATGGCCAGTTCCTGGGCTGAAAGAGGATTTCTACGGTGCTGTCAGTGGCTGCCTGACATCTCCATTAACGCTCCAAGCATTTGGGAAATGATCATCTTTTATTAAAATATATATTTATATATATATAAATTCCCATTCTCTCTCCCCTCCCCGCCTTTCACGGGTGGCGGTAGCGCCCAGCCAGAGGTGGAAACACTCACCAGGCACTCACTCATCTGCTCCTTTGTTCTGTGTTGAAGCAGATTCCCCCCAACAAAGACAGACACAAGTCACTGAACTCTTACCATCTGTGCAAGCATGCAACTAAACCAAAAGCGGCACAGGAACATTATTGCTCGCGTGTGGACGAGTCGCCCTGCAAAATGTATTGAATTCTTTCTCTTTACCCACATTTGATGGCAATTTTTTTTTAAAGTTGGGTGGCGGGTGTTTTTTTTTGGTCAGAAATCTTAATGAAGGTGAAGCCGTGTTTATTTTTAAGCTGGGTGGGGGGGAGAGGCAGTGAGCGCCAGGCTGCTGTGAGCCGGCAGCGAGTGGGCTGCAGGTTAACCAGCTTTCACACTGGGAGGATGCAATAAAGCGACGGCCATTTGAAGCACAGCAGCTTTCGTTGTTGTTGTTGTTGTTTCATAAATAGAGCCGGTGGAACAAAGACATGAGAGAGGAGAGAGGAGGGTATAGATGAGAGAGGCAGGGAGCGTCCGGGGAATCAGACCCCTCCTGTACTCCAGCTCTCTGCATGTCACTCACTGCAGGCTGCCCTTCATGTCTCGGTGTGCTTTCTTTAAAGAACATTTCTGCCCAATAGGTAACGGCACATTTGAAGTCTGTGCTGTGAATGTTGCCCACTTTCTGTTTTCTATACCAGCCCTTCAGTGGAAAGCCACAAGCCAGTCTTCAATTACCCGAGTTCACTAAATCTAATTGCATTATCATCTTAATAACATATTAGTCTTGGCAATAATGACAGCAACGATTGGATGGCATAAAGGAGGCAATAATTCGACATCACTAAGCAATATAGACTAATGTTATTGGGTGAATCTCTCTCTCCTGCCACACTTTCGGGGAGACTTGAAGCTTTGTATTTGTGTTTACGGTTCCTGCGTCGCTCTGTCGCCTTCAGCCGAGCCTTTATCGAAAGTCACAATGGAGAAGCCGGAGACGATTTTATTTTGAATTATTGCCAAAAAATGTGATTATCTCAAAACCCCAACTCCCCGGCTGGTGACTTCAATCAGCCTCCCAGGATGGGTCTACCTGTGAAAGGCTTTGGTGCCAATGCTGCAATACTCTGTCCACGGCTGCTTGAAGGAGAGAGGGGGAGAGGAACGCATC
>CM059445.1:61318771-61413771 GCA_030390025.1 Squalus acanthias
CCGCGTTTCCCACATTACAACAGTGGCTCGAGTGGAGCATAAACTCCAGCATGGACTGGTTGGGCTGAATGGTCTGTTTCTGTGCTGTAGATTCTATGACTGCACGGTATTTCATTGGCTGCAAAGCGCTTTGGGACATCGAGGGTGTGAAAGGCACTGTAGAAATGCAAGCTCTTTTTATACTGAAGAGATGGCAGCAGGGACTGAATGGGGCAGTAGGTTGACTTGGAAGTGCTCGATCCCAAGATCCCACAAGCACACGGTCTCCAGCCAAAAGAATGGGCATCCAACGAGCTCCTTGGCGTCTCTATGGTGGGTGACTTGAAGGCGCACAGGAGCTTCCATTAGCATCAAAGAATGGTTACAGCACAGAAGGAGGCCATTCGAGCCCGTGCCGGCTCTCTGCAAGAGCACTTCAGCTAGTCCCACTCGCCCGCCCTTTCCCCGTAGCCCTGCAAATTTTTTCCTTGAGGTACTTATCCAATCCCCTTTTGAAAGCTGTGATTGAATCTGCCTCCACCACCCTTTCAGGCAGTGCATTCCAGATCCTAACCACTCGCTGAGTAAAAAAGATTTTCCTCATGTCGCCTTTGGTTCTTCTGCCAAATCACCTTAAATCTGTGTCCTCTGGTTCTCGACCCTTCCGCCAATGGGAACAGTTTCTCTCTCTCTACTCTGTCCAGACCCCTCATGATTTTGAACACCTCTATCAAATCTCCTCTCAACCTTCTCTGATCTAAGGAGAACAACCCCAGCTTCTCCAGTCTATCCATGTAACTGAAGTCCCCCATCCCTGGAACCATTCTTGTAAATCTTTTCTGCACCCTCTCCAAGACCTTGACATCCATGAACTGATTTTTTTTCTCATTTCTTTCTCACCTCCCCTTCACATCCTTCGTAAAATGCGGTATCCAGAATTGGACACAACACTCCAGTTGAGGCCGAACCAGTGTTTTATAAAGGTTAATTTGAAAGTCAGTGAGGCTCCTTGAGAGTGTAAATGGATCTGGTGATTCACTGACTTCTTGATGGGGTGAGATGAAGGAGGGTGGGAGGAGGCTCGTGTGGAGCATAAACACCGGCACGGACCAGTTGGGCCAAATGACCTGTTTCTGTGCTGTAAATTCTATGTAATTCTGTGTAAAAGCTCAGCACTTTCTCATTCTACGTTTACATTCTGTTTCAAGGATAGAAATGAATGAAATTTCCTCCTTCCAGAAGCTGAGGACTTGTGCTAGGGTAAGGTTCATCAGGTGGCTGCATCATTGCAGTTTGTCACCATCATTCGAGCATGAACCGAGATAGGAGAGGGTGGGCTTGATGAACTTGCCCTCCTGTTGAAGTGCTTTGAGCACCGGGATCGATTAACACAAGAAGAGGTCAAGTGGCAGGGGAAACCCTGGGGATCCGCGCCCGAGTTCTCGACAAGAGCTCCTGGTGCCCAAACCTCGGAGTTGGCAGTGCAATTTCATAAAAACTTAACCTTAAGCATTGTCAGACACGTGGAGTATTGCAGCCAAGACTGCCCGCACCCCAGATCCACACGCGCATTGCCTTCACAGTAGTCACAGGATAATTATCAGCGCTGGGAAACTATGGCGGATTTTCTTTCCCTTTCCAGAAGAACATAAGAAATAGGATCAGGAGTCGGCCATTCGGCCCCTCGAGCCTGCTCCGCCATTCAACAAGATCATGGCTGATCTTCTACCTCAGCTCCACTTTTCCGCCTGATCCCCATATCCTGATTCCCTTAGTATCCAAAAATCTATCGATCTCCATCTTGAATATACTCAATGACTGAGCCTCCACAGCCCTCTGGGGTTGAGGATTCCAAAGATTCACAACCCTTTGAGTGAAGACATTTCTCCTTATCTCAGTTCTAAATGGCCGACCCCTTATTCTGAGACTGTGACTCCTGGTTCTAGACTCCCCAGCCAGGGGAAACAGCCTCTCAGCATCTACCCTGTCAAGCCCTGTAAGAATTTTATATGTTTCAATGAGATCACCTCTCATTCTTCTAAATTCTAGGGAATATAGGCCTATCCTCCTCAATCTGTCCATATAGGACAATCCCCCCATCCCAGGCATCAGTCTGGTAAACCTTTGTTGCACTCCCTCCAAGGCAAGTATATCCTTCCTTAGGTAAGGAGACCAAGGATGTCCAAATAGGTTGTAGCATCCCTACACTGGCTTCGGTGAGATCTACCAACCCAGCAGAACCAGGGGGGTTGAACCTGGGAACACCCCTGGGCTGTGTGGTTCAGTCCATGCATTTCCCCATTCAGGAACTGGAGGACCTAAAATTAAATGGTGCATTGCCCTCTAACAAAAATCAAAAAGAGAAAGACAGAATAATTTAACAGCGAGATTCCGTGATCCAGCGCACCCAGCCTTGACCTGCAGCTCCCAGACAGGGTTGCCAACTCTGGTTGGACAGATTCCTGGAGGTTGCATCACGTGACCTCCCGCCCACAACCGACCAGCCCCCACGCTCCAATCATTGGTCGCACGACACGCCCATCCTAGAGGCCCTGCCTTCCCACGGCCAATCGGAAACCAATAGACTCCATTACTCGATCGCATGATGCTCGACGGTCAGTCAAACAGCCTTTCGCCCCCATTTCCAATATTTTCATAACTAATAAACAAGTGTTGGAAGAAAATTTAAAAAAATCTATTTTTTTAATGCTCCTATGATTTTTCTCCTGAGTGTTTGCTGGCAGCAACGTCCCAGAGATTAATCTTCAATTCCTGGAGACTCCAGGGCAGTCCTGGAGGGTTGGCAACCCCGATCCCGGAGACGTGCCCCCTCCGGAGACTGCTCTTTGCGGGGAACGCCAGATCGCAGAGTCACCCCTTGTATTCCTTACACTGTAACAGAGCGAACCGATAGAGAACACAAGCTCCCACCTGCTTTTCCACAGTGCAATGCTGTCGACAGCCATCATCTTTTACTATTCTTGCACATTTTAAAGATCCCAACCCTTCATCAACTTAGTAATGTCAACGCACGACAAGGGGTTTGAAAGGGAAGGAAAGAAAATATCCCCCCTAACGGGCAGCTGCGTCGAAAGAATATGCCACAACTGATCAAAGCCAAGGACGCTTGAACTCTGACCCCCAGACAGATGACCTGTTGACCCCAATGCTTTTAGTCTGCCTGTCAGCTGCGTAGAGGCATGCACAGATCTGTAAAGCTCTCGGTGGAGCTGAAGAACCTAAAAGCATTTTGAAGGCGGAGAAATTCTGGAGTCATAGTCTGTTACCCTCGGAGGTTGTTCACGCAGAAAATGAGCTGCTTTTGAGCGAGCATTAGACACCTACCTTCAGGAAGTGCTCTTCTCACGTTGCCAGGTCTTGTTTCAGGCCCAAAACAAACACTTCTAAAGGAGCTTCATTCCTTTGCAGTCTGATTTACGACAAGCATCAAGTTATTTTTCTTTCCTCCTTCAAATCTATATATTTAAAGGGGCAGTGTTTTCAGGAAGAGCAGGTTTGGCAAACTTAATTTGTGGAGAGAGAAAGGTCGGATAAATCGAGCACTATTTATCACGACTCAAAGGGCAAGTGATGCTATGAGATGGTCGGATACAATTGAAGTTGTTGTAGGTGTCAGCTGCGGCTCAGTTTGGTAGCACTTTCGCCTCAGAAGGTCGTGGGTAAAGTCCCACTCCAGAGACTTGAGCACACAACCCAGGCTGACACTCCCAGTGCGAGTACTGAGGGAGCGCTGCACTGTCGGAGGTGCTGTCTTTCAGAGTCTGCCCTCAGGTGGATATCCATAGCACTATTTGAAAAAGAGCAGGGGAGTTCTCCCAGGTGTCCTGGCCAATATTTACCCCTCAAACCAACATCACTAAAAACAGATTATCTGGTCATTATCATGATATTGCTGTTTGTGGGAGCTTGCTGTGCACAAATTGGCTGCCACGTTTCTTACATTACAACAATGACTACAAATTGGCTGTGAATTACTTTGGGACATCCTGAGGTTGTGAGAGGCACTATATAAATGCAAGTCTTTCTTTCTTCTTTAATGTTCCTCCCAAATTCCTTCCCAGTGTCCAGTCCCTTTTTGTGAAGTGCTTTGGAACCTTTCACAACATTAAAAGGTGTTGTATTAGTGCAAGTTATCTCCCTCTCTCTTTGTTTTATTCAGTTATAGAATGGGGATCTCCACCATGACCACAACATTAACCTATCTTTCTCTTTCAAATGTTGAATGACCTACTGCATATTTGAAGCATAAAAACACAAGCAAAGTCAGGGAATAGAACAGGCCATTTGACCCAATGAAGCTCAACTCTCCATTGCACTAACTCTCCCTAATCACAGGCACTTCAGCACAAATCTTAATTCAAGCCTGTCCAAGAATCTAGCTGCACACTCCAATCTCATTTTCGTCATGTCCATTAAAGTTTTTGCAAGTTCGAATGTTGATGTAATTCACTCTTAAATCCCATGATTGACTTGTTTTTTTATAGATACCTGTGGTAATGCATTCCATAGTCTAGTAACCCTTCACAGGGGAAACTTTCATCCAACCTGCCCTGAATGCTTCCACCACTAATCCCGGGTTCATACCTATTGTACATTGAATATCATTAATGTTTCTGCCTCCATTGCCTTGGTTGGTATTAATCCAAACACTCGTTTTTACTCATCAACCACAAGAGTTCATTGCCATGCCTCGGTTTGTTGAGTTTGGATGGGGTAAGGGAGTTCCTTTGTAATCTGGATTTTCCAACACTTGCTATTGAAAGTCGATTCCTTCAAGTTGCTTCAATCTGCTTTCCTCAGATCATAAGGGGCATCAATATTCATTCTTCAAGGCTGGAGTGGAACGTCTGAAAGTATAATTCAGTCAACGAGGAGTGGAGATTGCTGATCTAAAATGTACTGAAGAAATTAACTTTCAATAGCACTCAAAGCAGGAGGATCTCTAAAATCAGCGGATTATTTCAAAAACGGATTGTGGATGCAAAGCAAACAACTTTTCCAGTTAAGTCCCGCAGTGGATAAATGGATTGGCCAGTGTGACACTTAGCCAGACAAACCAGGTTTGATTCCTGGACTGCGCGTGAAGAAAAGACAAGACCCAAAACGCTTTACAGCCAATTAAGTACTTTTTGAAGTGTGGTCACTGTTGTAATGTGGGAAACACGGCAGCCAATTTACACACAGCAAGCTCCCACAAACAGCAAAGTGATAATGACCAGATAATCTGTTTTAGTGATGTTGATCGAGGGATAAATATTGGCCAGCTCACTGGGAGAACTCCCATGCTCTTCTTCAAATTAGTGCCGAGAGATCTTTTACATCCACTTGAGGGCAGACAGGGCCCTGGTTTAACGTCTCATCCGAAAGACGACACCTCGGACAGTGCAGCGCTCCCTGTCAAGATTACGCGCTCAGCTCTCAAGTGGGGCTTGAGCCCACAACCTTCTGACTCGGAGGAGACAGTGCTGCCCACTGACACAGTTGTTTTAAAATGAATAACAGATTCTTTAAAGACACGGTGAGAGACATTCAGAGTGACAAACTGCTTGCAGCGCATAACTGGGAGTTGGGACCACCTGATTGGTTTTATTGATGTGCTCTTGGGTTCTGACTGCCAATCATTTAAAGCAACATCAGTAATGCGGCCCATTAGATTTTTCAAGAGGGCTGGAAAATTCCTTTCAAGCCATTTAGTTAATCATGTTTCATTATAACGTTTTCTAAGTTGGTCTGGGAATGTCAAACTCCAAGGTTGGTTGCTGGTAACCTTTATAATAATGATAGGAGTTTAAACCCCACCATGGCAGCCGGGGAATTTAAATTCAGTTACAAATAAATCTGGAATAAAAAGCTAATATCAGTAATGGTGGCCAAGGGAAACTACCAGATTGTTGTAAAAACCCATCTGGTTCACTAATGTCCTTTAGGGAAGGAAATCTGCCGTCCTTACCTGGTCTGGTCTATATGTGACTCCAGACCCACATGTGGTTGACTCATAACTGCCCTCTGAAATGGCCTAGCAAGCCACTCAGTTGTATTGAAGGCGGCGGCTCACCACCACCTTCTCGAGGGCAATTAGGGATGGGCAATAAATCCACATCCAGTGAATGAATTTAAAAAAAAATTGATGGAAACCCTACAAAGCGTTTGGAAATCTCTACACTGGGTTACAGCCATTGTTAACATCACTGGCACCAGGTGAATGAAAACACCTTTCAAAGAGAATTTTATTTTTGCGAATTTCATGATCTAAAAGCTTGAGGTATATAAGCGCTCGGAAATGGTGAAGGGATAATTACTAGCCCTAGCCCCTTTAGGGCTACCCCGGATCAGGCATATTCCTCAGACGTTCACTTTCAACTAAAGTTTGAGGTAGCCGAATCCTAAAGACGCTTAATTGGGTCTAAAGGTCCAGACTATCTCCCCCTAAAGGAAAGGAACAACCTGAAGACGTTACCGTCCTCCAGATAGCACTTTCAGTAAGTTTAGCTAAACTGTAACGTTCCGGATATTATGAGGGTCCGGAAAACTCCCCCAGAATTCTGCAACTCCTCACCAAAGAGCGTACAGAGATTGAGTTCGCGAGTTTGATACAGAAGTATTATGTGAGACAATTCTAAAAATATATAGATTTATTAAAGAACCAACATGTAATTTACAGTTGGTGATTCAATCGCAACATTAACAGTTCCAAATACAAAAATCTTACAATTCTATTATCAGAGATCCTTATTCTCAAATCTTAACTTCGCTAGTTTTACAGTTCTTGGATATCCTGGAATAAACTACCAAAATCAAATACAAGTACCTTGATCCCCGAGATACAAAGAGTTGAAGACTTAGAGCTAGCTCTGAAGCTGAGAATCGCTTTACCCCTTTACAGCGAATCTATCATCCCATTTGAAAGTTCAATTTTTATACCCGTTCTCAGTGGTATTTCCTTTGAAGTTTTCTGCTGATGTAAGCTAATTATCTCTAGTCATTTTTCTGCTGGCCCCTTCTATTCTTAGTCAGTTCAGCTGGTAGCAATGAAGTCTCGTGTCTCTCCTTTAGGTGTTTGAATGTAACAGCAGGTGCATTTATTTGATGTCATTCTTACCAAGGTCTTCTATGCAATTCTTAAGTCACCTCAGCTGGTTGCAACACAGAATCGTGTCTCCTAGGTGTTCCAAGTTCAACACAAAAACAATGTGACGGCTGGTGCCTCCCCCACTTGATGCCATTCCCACGAAGGCATATGTTTCTTAATTTTCTGTGTTTGTTTACAAAGTGTACTTTAAAACACCTTAACAGGGTATACCATTGTGCTCTTTCCAAAGCTTCAGAATTTCAGGAACCTCCAACCTCCTGTTTCAATAAGGCTATTGATTCAGTGTCAACAACTTATCTTATCTCAATAGCCTGTATGCTGTTTACAGCTTTAGATTGTTGAGGCTTTTAGATTTTCAAGCCCAGTTTGTCATGTTACAATAAGGCTAGAATATTTCATAGAATGGTGTATTTTTCTGAATTTGGCTTATTCCTTCACAATGGAACACTTCTTCACTTCAGGCACCCAGTGTCACCATTGAGATTGCTCAACAAGAGGTCTCAACATCCAACCTCATAAGACTACTTTCTATCCAAATAGCATGACAATTTCCATTACATACACCAGACATTTTGCAGTCTCCTATTTCCAAGTTAGTGCCAAATTAAGACCCAGGTTTCTGCTGAGTGCCAATGCCAAAAAAGTAGATTGGGATTGTCCAAACACATTTCACGTAGCACTCATACATCGAGTAGAACAAAGAGACTCTCACCGTGTCACTCCGAGTTGTGTTTGAACTCCAGGTTCCCTTAGTGAAAGGCTAGAGTGTTAGCCCACCGAACTATCCAATCCCTCTTCGCTGCACTCAACCTCAGTTTGTCTGCCTCTTCATTGCAATCTCTCATTCTTCAGGAGGGTCTTCATCGGCCAAGATGGCTTGGAAACCATCTCGCTCCTGACACTTCCATGACTCAAATGGCAGTCAGTTTTCACAAGATCATGGTTCCCCCATTGAATAATGCCTCTCTCCCAAATCCCTATACCATGGAGTTCCCAATCTCAGCCAGGCTGCTACGAAGGGTCGTAAATGCAACACACAATTGAGGGTTTCTGATGGTCTACCCATTCCAGAAACTTGAAAGTTCAACAAATATGACGACAAAATCCCTTTATAGATGGAGAAAACGTGACCGATTCCTAGACACAATTTTTACATAAATTGCTGTAATGTAGGGGTTGCTCATGTGTAAATCAGTCAGTTCACATATAAAAACCAATGTCCAGCAGTGACTCACCCTGTATCCTCTTTCTCTGTTGTGGATCAGTGAGATGAAGGCTCAAACCATCATTCACTGGATTCCTGGTCTCTACTGAAGGGGGCACTGAGTGGAGGCAGGGTGCACGGGATGGTGAGCAGGGAAGAAGATAAATTGGAGGAGCCATCACTGGCATGGACCTGTTGGGCCAAAAGGCCCATTTCTGTGCAGTAAATACTATGTAATCCCTGGAACACAAGTTTACCTTCAATCAATCAGCATCATTCCCCATTGCGCTGTGTACACACTATTGCAAGTGTAGAACTCCTCCTCCTCCTCCTCCTCCTCCTCCTATCTACAGCTTATCAAAACCCAAACTCGCTGTCATCTCATCTTCTCTCTTACTCTTTTCCACTCGGGTGGCATTCTGTGTTTCATAACATAAGAATTAGGAGCAGGAGTAGGCTATACAGCCCCTCAAGCCTACTCTGCCATTCTGTCTTGAATATACTCAATGACTGAGCATCCACAGCCCTCTGAGGTAGAGAATTCTGAAGATTCACAACCCTCTGAGTGAAGAAATTTCTCCTCATCTCAGTCTTAAATATCCGACTCCTTACCCTGAGACTGTGACCCCTAGTTCTAGACTCTCCATTCAGGGGAAACATCCTCTCAGCATCTACCCTATCAAGCCCTCTAAGAATTTTATACATTTCCATGAGATCACCTCATTCTTCTAAACGCCAGAGAATATAGGCCCATTCTACTCAATCTCTCCTCATAGAACAACCCTCTCATCCCAGGAATCAGTCAGTGAACCTTCATTGCACCCCCTCAAAGGCAAGTATACCCTTCCTTAGGTAAGGAGACCAAAACTGTACACAGTACTTTCCCTTCTCACCTTTAGGCTTCCCAATAATAAAGAAAGCATGTGTGTGGTATTAGGGAAGGGCCCACCTACCCATTCTCTCAGGCACGGTAGTGTAAACTGAATCGTACTGCGAACAAAACGAGAGATTTGCACTCTCACACAAATTAAAAAAAAAATTGCAGGATGCTGAGATGTAACAACAACTTGCATTTATATAGCGCCTTTAATGCAGTAAAACATTCCAAGGCGCTTCACAGGAGTGTTATCAGACAAAGAAATTAACACCAAGTCGAAGAAGGAGACATTAGGACAGGTGACCAAATGCTTGGTCAGAAGTAGGTTTTAAGGAGCGTCTTAAAGGAGGAGAGAGAGGCAAAGAGGTTTAGGGAGCGAATTCCAGAGCTATGGGCCTAGGCAGCTGAAGGCACGGCCGCCAATGGTGGAGCGATGGAAATTGTGGATGTGCAAGAGGCCAGACTTAAAGGGGTTCAGAGATCTTGGAGGGTTGTAGGGCTGGAGGAGGTTGCAGAGATAGGGAGGGGCGAGGCCATGGAGGGATTTGAACACGAGGATGAGAATTTTAAAATTACCTACAGAACTGGTCAATGCTCTCAGCACTTCAATGCTAAGCAAATCCTCAATGTCACTCACAGTTAAGATGCACCAAAGCATTCAACATCAGCCAAGTCCCAAGTATTTTTATGCATCCACCAGTCACCAATTATGAAAGCATTTGTGTTTTGCAATATGTTAATTTCCAGTTGCCATTGTAGGGCACTGATTTTTTTTTCTCCTCCTGGTCTGCTTAATGTTACAAACATTCTCATTTAATGCTTCGTTAGCATTCCTCCCCGAACCGCATCTCGCTGTTAAGTCTCAACCTTGATCGTCCTTTTGTGGGAAAGAGAAGACAAATCCACATCTGCACATCTATAAATACAAAATCAATAAGGCTCAGATGTTTGCCACTTGAAGGATGCACTTGAAAGTCTTTATTTCTTTCTCCGCAGAATAAGCCCTGCAAGTCTGCATTTCTGTTACTCGAGAAGGGTTTAACTGCACTCACTAAATCCTTTTATATGAACATCAAATTGAGATTATTGGATTCTTTAAGTAAGTCTGTGCCATGCAATATATATTTAATCCACAGATCATAAAATATGGGACACTAGACTCTTTAAAATGTCAGAAGTCCGTATGTAGGAAAAGGTGTGTTGGCAACTTGCACTCCTCAGAATGACAAATTAAGATAGCACATTATAGCCCAATAAAGTCAAGGCACTCAAAGGAGAAAGGATTGATTTATTCCTGCGTGGAGACACCAGCTCATAAACTCTAGTGAAATACTGCACCAGTTTCTGTTCTGATTTGACTTTTAAACTAACCTATTTATTGCCAAACATTATGGAATCATTTGACGTTGAGAGAGAATTGGGAGATAAAAGTTTTGTGTACCAGGGAAACGCCCAATTCAGATCCTCCAGAGAAGTAAAAACCAATAAACAAGATGTCGCTAGACCCAGAAACCTTTGCAGTTGTGCTATCCTATAATTTGGGAGTCAATGTTGGTTTCCTCCCCCTCAGTTTTATCCCCTCCTCTCCTGCACATGTTGACGCTCGCACGGGGTAGTTCTGCAGCACTGGTAGCTCTTCAGTGTCTCACCCAAGTGGTCATTCTTCAGGCGGAGCCTAGACAGTGAGTTTGGACAGATTGTGGAGAGCTTCAGCCCTAAGACTATGCTTCTCTAAAGAGTAGAGTCCCAACTCTATTAGCCTATCTGGAGATCCTACATTTGTCACTCAATGTAGTCTATCTCATTGATGTATACATTTGCTGTGCAGTTAAACACCAACAGTACAAATGAAAGAAAGACAGACTTGGATTTCTACAGCGCCTTTCACAACCTCAGAACGTCCCAAAGTGCTTTACAGCCAATGAAGTACTTTTGAAGTGTAGCCATTGTTGTAATGTGGGAAATGCGGCAGCCAATTTGTGCACAGCAAGCTCCCACAAACAGCAATGACACAAATGGCCAAATAACTGTGTTTAGTGGTGATGTTGGTCAAGGGATAAAGATTTTGTGCTGCCGCTCAAGTTGAATTTCTCCGCCCTCCCCACACATTCTGTTTCAATTGTGATGTCCTGACATTACTTGAGAATAACGGCTGACCAAAACCACTCCCCAGCACCCGCCCCCCCCACCACCCCCGGGCCAGCAAAAATCAGAAACCTGCAATATCACGTCGGATTTCAACCTTTCAAACATGTTGCAGGTTGAGAGCCATGAGCCAATGTTCAAAATCACCCACAGAAAAAAACCCAAATCCCTGCTTTATAATAAACATCTGATTATTAATTTAATCCTTTTCCTATGAACCAGGGAATCTATATACTCGGCAATGACAAACACTACGACAAGTGTGTTAAAGGTTATCAATACAACATTAAGAATAGGCCATCGATTTCCATGGTTTTCAATATCATACACACCGCCACTTTATCAATTAAGGAGTCCACAAAAGTCTCTTCTCCAACTCGCTCTCTGCCCTCATTGCAAACTTCCATTCAAAACCTCACGAAAAGTGCGAAGGATAGAGAATCACCACCCATTCTGTTAGGCACTGGACGCTCTAGTTTTTAAGTGGACTATCTAGATTTTTTTTTTAGAATCTAACCTACATTGGTTCCCGGTCCGACAACGCCTCGATTTTAAAATTCTCATCCTTGTTTTCAAATCCCTCCATAGCCGCGCCCCCTCCCTATCTCTGTAATATCCTCCAGCCCTTCTGCCCTCCGAGATCTCTGCGCTACTCCAATTCTGGCCTCTTGTGCATCCCTGATTTTAAATCGCTCCAACACTGGTGGCCGTCGTTTGGCAACCTTCTGGGGCTCTGGCTCCAAATTGTTACTGCTATGACTGCCCTACGTCTAGATTTAACTTAAACAAAACCAATCTTACTCCAAGAAATGAATCTATAACCCAACAACAACTTGCATTTTGTGCCTTTAACGTAGTAAAAATGTCTCATGGTGCTTCACAGGAGCGATTATCAAACAAAATTTGACACAGCCAAAGAAGGAGATATTAGGACAGGTGACCAAAAGCTTGGTTAAAGAGGTAGGTTTTAAGGAGCATCTTAAAGCAGGCGAGAGAGGCGGAGAGGTTTAAGGAGGGAATTCCAGAGCTTAGGGCCCAGGCAGCTGAAGGTTCAGCAACAATGGTGGAGCGATTAAAATCGGGGATGTGCAAATGGGCAGAATTGGAGGAGCGCAGAGATTGTGGTGGGTTGTAGGGCTGGAGGAAGTTACAGAGGTAAGGAGGGAATTCTCCAATTATTGGTTGCATCAGTGGGAGAATGCTTAATCCAGTTATAGGACATTACTTTGTCCACTATTATAGCAGCAACAACAACTTGCATTTATGAGTTTTTCCGTGTCCATTCAGGCTGCCGCTCCAGACCCGAGCCATTCACTTCTATTCCCATCTTTTTCTTCTTTTCTCTCTATCCCTTCCTGACTGGTCTCTCCTGTCGTCATGCCACCCTTCATCTCTCCTCTCTTGGATACACTGCCCTCCCAAATCCCTATCCCAACCCTTCATTACTCTTCAACCTTCCTACTCTCCTGCCGCCGTCCCAGGCTTGACTTCCTCTTCGATAATCCCACAGCTTCCCTCTGTGCCTCTCTTGGCATCCTCCGAAGGGCCCACCGTGGCACTCGTCGCTGTCTCCTCATGAGTAGCAACCCCAACTGTTCCATCCTACTCTCTCACCGACCTTCCTGTCCAGTGCACCTGCGGCGGGCTAATCTTGCCAATCTCCTCCCCGTCCAACTCACCCCTCCCAGCGCTGACCCTGTGGACTCTGGCAGTGGGGCAGCCATCACCGACCCTCTCCGCATCTCCCTGCAGAATGTCTGTTCACTTGCGAACAAGGCCCTTGCCATCCATGAGCTTATCATGGATGACTGCATCGACATCATGGCTCTGACAGAAACTTGGTTGAGGGGTGATGACACCTTACCCTTAAATGAAGCCTCCCCACCTGGCTATACCTTCCACCACTTGCCCAGCCCAGCCCGCTGTGGTGGTGGTGTGGCTCTCATCACCAAATCACACCTGGGTCTGTCCCCCTACTCCTCTGGCACTTTCTCCTCCTTTGGGCATCTCACCTTGTTCCACCCCTCATTTAAAATTCATGTTCTCTGCCACCCACCCAAGTACAACAAAAATGTTATCACCGAGATATCCTCACTGCTTTCCTCTCTCAGCCTCTGCACCGAGCGACTTCTCATCCTCGGTGATTTCAACCTCCATCTCAATTCATCATGCTCTCTCTCCTCTGAGTTCACTACTCTTCTATCCTCCCTTAATCTCTCCCTCCATGTGAACTCCCCAACCTATATTCAGAGCGACCCCCGTTGACCTTGCCATCTCTCGTGGCCTCACTACCTCCACTGTGTCAATCACAGACAAGGCCATCTCTGACCACTTCCTTGTATCGCCTTCCACCCACATCGCCCTTCCCCCACCCAACCCTACTTCCTTCTGTGTCCGCCTCTGGAAAAAAACTCTCTCCCAACTCTCTTACAACTGCACTTACGAAATCCCAACTGTCCAGCCTTTGACCCTCCATTCACCACATTTCTGCAACTACTGATCTGCTCAACCACACCCTCACCACCACCTGTGATGCCCTAGTCCCGATTAAAACCATTACTCTCTCTCTCACCCTGGCCACTCCCCCTGGTATGGCCCACATCTTCGCTCCCTCAAGTCCAAGGGATGCAGACTTGAACGGATATGGTGGACAACTGGTTTAGCCATTCACCGCCAGTTCTGGCTGGACCACATAAAGCAATATCGGGTCCTACTCTTGTCTGCCAAAACTGCTCACTATTCCAGGATCATTCTGGAATGCAAAGATAACCCCCGGCTACTATTCTCTACTGCTAACCGTCTTCTTAAACCCCTCTCCCCTGTCTCCTCCACCAACAAGTGTGAGGAGCTCATGGACTTCTTTGTCTCTAAGATTGAGACCATCCGTTCAGCTGCCTCTACCACTTCCCTTCCTTCCCCTAGCCCACCGGGCCAAACTTTCTCTAAGGTTCACCCCTGCCCTAGCCCTGAACTCACATCTTTCTCCAGTTTCTCTCCGATCTCCACGCTCATCCTGCCCATGAGATCCACTTCCTGCTCCTTCGACCCCATTCCCACTAAACTGCTGACCACTCAACTTCCTTTTCTGGTTCCCATGTTAGCTGACATTGTTAACGGTTCGCTATCCTCAGGTACTATCCCCCTCTCCTTCAAATCTGCCGTCATCGCCTCTCTCCTCAAAAAAACAACCCTTGACCCCTCCGTCCTTGCAAACGACTGCCCCATCGCCAACCTCCCTTTCCTCTTCAAAGTCCTTGAACGTGTTGTTGCCTCCCAAATCCTTTGTGACTGTGACAAAGGTAAACTATCCCTCCTCATCCTGTCTGCAGCCTTTGACCACTCCATCCTCATCCAACGCCTCGCCACCATCGTCCAGCTGGGTGGGACTGCACTCGCCTGCTTCCATTCTTGTCTATCTAATCGTAGCCAGAAAATCACCTGCAATGGCTTCTCTTCCCGCTCCCGCAACGTTACCTCTGGGGGACCCCTGGGATCTATCCTTGGCCCCCTCCAGTTTCCACATGTACGCTGACGACAACCAGCTCTACCTCAGAAACACTTCTCTCGACCCCTCCCCGGTCTCTAAATTGACACACTGCTTGTCCGATATCCAGTACTGGATGAGCAGAAATTTGCTCCAATTAAATATTAGGAAGACCGAAGCCATCGTCTTCGGTCCCCACCACAAACTCCATAACCTTAGCCTCTGACTCCATCCCTCTCCCTAACATCTGTCTGAGGCTGAACCACACTGTTCACAATCTTGGTGTCATATTTGACCCTGAAATGAGCTTCCGAACACATATCCGCGGCATAGCTAAGACCGCCTACTTCCACTTCCGTAACATTGCCCATCTCCGCCCCTGCCTCAGCTCATCCACTGCTGAAACCCTCATCCATGCCTTCGTTACTCTAGACTTGACTATTCCAATGCACTCCTGGCTGGCCTCCCACATTCTACCCTACGTAAAGTTGAGGTCATCCAAAACTCGGCTGCCCGTGTCCTAACTCGCACCAAGTCCCGTTCACCCATCACCCCTGTGCTCGCTGACCTACATTGGCTCCCTGTTAAGCAACGCCTCGATTTCAAAATTCTCATCCTTGTTTTCAAATTCCTCCATGGCCTCGCCCCTCCCTATCTCTGTAATCTCCTTCAGCCCCACAACCACCCCCAACACCCCCCCCCCCCCACCCCAAGATATCTGCGCTCCTCCAATTCTGCCCTCTTGAGCATCCCTGATTATAATCGCTCCACCATCAGTGGCTGTGCCTTCTGTTGCCTAGACCCTAAGCTCTGGAATTCCCTCCCTAAACCTCTCTACTTCTCTCTCCTCCTTTCAGACGCTCCTTAAAACCTACCTCTTTGACCAAGCTTTTGGTCATCTGCCCTAATTTCTCCTTATATGGCTCGGTGCCAAATTTTTTAATCTTATAATACTCCTGTGAAGCGCCTCGAGATGTGTTGCTATGTTAAAGGCGCTATATAAATACAAGTTGTTGTTTGTTGTTATACGATGTTTCTAATGTAGTAAAACGTCCCAAGGTACTTCACAGGAGCGTAATCAGACAAAAATTGACACTGAGCCAAAGAAGGAGACATTAGGACAGGTGACCCAATGCTTGGTCAAAGAGGTAGGTTTTAAGCAGCATCTTAAGAGAGGAGATAGAGGTAGAGAGGCGAAGAAGGTTGGGGAGGGAATAGCAGGGCCATTTACCCTTCAAGATAAATGGGTGAAGACCTGCATTAAAATAGCTGACTGTCACACGAAGGAATTAAGGATTCATCAGCTGATACCAACGAGACTCATTTTTAGGGGTAAAAGCACCTCTTGCAGTTTTAAGACTTGATACAGATAGTACAAATATCCCCGTACCAAAATAGGAGATTCAAAACATACCAAAAATAATGCTGGACTCACTGTGACCTATATCCTGCAGTCATGGCTGGTTGATCTTGGCTTGGTCATAAGTCAGAAAATTTGTACTTATTGACATACTATGGGGGAGAACTTCAGTTTTGCCTCGTTTGGAAGCGGTAACTTTTGAAAGTTGGGAAACTTAGCGCCAGGAGCTAATGATTCCCAGCTTTTTCTAAATTCAGGAAGGAAGTGGAGCGCTAAATCAAGCACGCCACTTCCTTCCTGGAGCGCTAAAGGATGCAGGCGGGGCGGTAGTGGTGCAGCGCTGCACGATGTCCCGAGCAGCGCTGCCCCGATCCGAGGCTTCTTCCCTCCCTTAAAGGGAAGGGCCATCGCTGCAGGCTCTGTATTGGGACCAGTTCGCTGGTCCCCGACGGCAGCCGCGATCCGTCTCGATCAGCCCCGTGTACTCCAGTAGAGCGTCGGGCTGATCGATCGCGGCCCAGGAGAATTGAAAAAAAATTGGAAAAAAAAGGATTTTAGAAATTTTCCTACTTACCTCAGCAACCTCCCTTTTAACTTTCACCCCCGAAGTGCCCGGCCTCCCGAACAACGCCTCCTGCAGCTGTCGGTGTTTTCGCCTGGCGAAGCTGCAGGGGGCGGAACCGCAGTTCAGGTCCGGGGCGATGGGCACGGCAATGACGTCACGATCTCCGGGCGCAGGAGTTCGTGGCGCAAAGTGTTACCGCCCGCCACAAACCTCCCGACCAAGTTAGCGGTAGTCGTTCATTTCGCCGCGCCCGGGCAGTAAGTCGTTAGCGCCCCGTTATCACCCCACTGTGCTAACCCACCGAATTTCTTCACCTATATGTTTAAACTGAAGTTTAATTAGGTCAAAGTGTTACACCATTAACACTTTCACCTGTCACTTCGAATTTGCAAGGAGTTACTGGACCACTTGTTCCCAGGAGAGTTGCTCTTTCACATCACTTAGCTTTATTGAAGTAATGATGATGAAGGGCAGCAACGACTGAATCGCTGCGTTCTAACTAAAGATTATTTGACATCCTTGCTTCTGAGTTTGGGAATCTGTGTAAATAAAGTTTAAAGAGGAAGTAGTTGACCCCAGGAAGTATTGCTCCTGGGAAGCACATTAGAAGCATACATAGGATATATGGCACAGAAACAGGCCATGCCGGCGTTTATGCTCCACTCGAGCCTCCTCCCGTCTTCCCTCATCTAAATCTATCAGCATAACCCACTATTCCCTTCTCCCTCATATGCATGTCCAGCATCCCCTTAAATGCACCTATACTATTCGCTTCAACCACTCCCTGTGGTCGCGAGTTCCACATTCTCACCACTCTTTGGGTAAAGAAGTTTCTTCTGAATTCCCTATTGGATTTCTTGGTGACAATCTTATATTGATGGCCTCTAGTTATGCTCCTCCCCACAAGTGGAAACATTCTCTCTGTATCCACTCTATCAAAACCTTTCATAATTTTAAAGACCTCTATTAGGTCACCCCTCAGCCTTCTTTTTTCAAGAGAAAAGAGACCCAGCCTGTTCATCCTTTCCTGATATGTATACCCTCGCATTTCTGGTATCATCCTTGTAAATCTTCTCTGCACCCTCTCCATATCCTTTTTATAATATGGTGACCAGAACTGCACGCAGTACTCCAAGTGTGGTCTAACCAAGGTTCGATACAGGTTTAGCATAACTTCCCTATTTTTCAATTCTATCCCTCTAGAAATAAACCCAAGCAAAGACGCAAGGACACTGGGTCTAAAATCAGCTAAACAGCCATTAGCCAAATTGAAACCCATAGGATTAACTTGTTAGCAAAATTAAAGGCCATAGGATCAAAGGGGCAGTGGCAATGTGGATAGGTAATTGGTTAAGGAACAGAAAGTAGAGGTGAACGGTTGTTTTTCAGACTGGAGGGAAGCGTGCAGTGGTTTTTCCCAGCAGTTGGTGTTGGGACCACTGCTCTTTTTGATATATATTAATGACCTAGATTTGGGTATACAGGACATAATTTCAAAGCTTGCAGATGATACGAAACTCAAATATAGTAAACAATGAGGATGATAGTAACAGACTTCAGGATGACATAGGCAGACTGGTGAAATGGGCAGACACATGGCAGATGAAATTTGGTGTATTTTGTAAAGAACATACCAAAATAACGCTGGACTCACTGTGACCTATATCCTACTGTCAAGGCTGGTTGATCTTAGCTTGGTCATAAGTCAGAAAATTTGTACTTATCGATATACAATATGTTTAAACTGAAGTTTAATTAGGTCAAAGTGTTACTCCATTAATACTTTAACTTATCACTTCAAATTTGCAAAGAGTTACTGGACCACATAACTCGCGCGGCCGTGACACTGGAGCGCACGACTCGCGCGGCCGTGGAGCGCGCGACTCGCGCAGCCGTGGCACTGGAGCGCGCGGCTCACACGGCCGTGGCACTGTTCAACATGGTGTGCACTGCAGTACAACAACAACGCATGGCGGCTGATTTCAACTTGGCAATGAGGTGGTAACAGTCTGAACACGTGATTGGTAGACTTACCGCCCTTGTAAAGGCGGACCCTACAACCGCCATATTTAAAGGGTCCTACCATTGGATGGCAGAAGTGTCCGCCTGCTTCAGGCAGTAGACCCTTTTAATACACAAATCAGGGTGCTATGATGCACATAGGATTGACTGCAACACACGGAGGTTACAGGAGGAGGAAGATCAGGTAGGGTGGTGTATTTGGAGTTTAGGAGGAGCCGGGGAGGGGGAGGTGGAGGGGGGGGGGGGGGGGAAGAGATTCAGAGGGGTAGTGCATAAATATTTCATGGTTAATTTGGATGATGGAAGTAATTTTACACCATCCACAGAAGATACTAATAATACAGCCACGATCTCATTGAATGGTGGAGCAGGCTCGAGGAGCCAAATGGCCTACTCCTGCTCCTATTTCTTATCTTCTTCTGAGTAAGGGAGCCCCAATAGATACGGCTCTTACTAAATTGAGACAATGGAAGGTCAAGTCCTCTTGCTTAGGCTGCAGTCCAAGCCCAGGTCATATATTTAACCTTCCAGTCCATGATGGTGTCACTGTGTGAGAAAAAAGAAAGAACTTGCATTTCTATAGCGCCTTTCAAAACCTCAGGACTTCCTAAAGTGCTTTACAGCCAATGAATTATGTTTGAAGTGTAGTCACTGTTGTAATGTAGGAAACGCGGCAGCCAATTTGCGCACAGCAAGATCCCACAAACAGCAATGTGACATTGACCAGATAATCTGTTTTTTTAGTGAAGTTGGTTGAGGGATAAATATTGGCCAGGACCCCGGGGAAAACTCCCCTGCTCTTCGAAATAGTGCCATGGGATCTTTTATGTCCACCTGTGAGGGCAGACGGGACCTCGGTTTAATGTTTCATCCGAAAGACGGCACCTTCACCAGTACAGCACTCCCTCAGTACTGCACTGGAATGTCAGCCTGGATTATGTGACTATGAACGCATGACCTCCTGACTCAGAGGTGAGAGTGCTACCCACTGAGCCATGAATGGCCACTCAGAAATGCAACAACATGCAAAGTCACATCAGTGGTATCCTACACCCAAAAGAACACATAGGACACAGGAACAGGAGGAGGCCATTGAGCCTCTCGAGCCTGCTCCGAAATTCAATGAGATCATGGCTGATCTGCGACTTCACTCCATATATCCGCCTTTGGCCCACATCCCTTAATACCTTTGGTTAACACAAAGCTATCAATCTCAGATTTAAAATTAACAATTGATCTAGCATCAATTGCTGTTTGCAGAAGAGAGTTCCAAATTTCTACCACTCTGTGTGTAGAAGTGTTTCCTAATTTCACTCCTGAAAGGTCTGGCTCTAATTTTTAGACTATGCCCCCTAGTCCTAGAATCCCCAACCAGTGGAAATAGTTTCTCTCTATCTACACTATCTGTTCCCCTTAATATCTTGAAAAAAAAAACAAGGACAATCTAGACCAGCTAGACAATACCTGGTGGGTGGGTAGTGTCAGTTCTCTGTAACCATCAGGGCAGCAGCACTCAGAAGCAGATGTGCTACACCGTATGGATCACAGAGATTCATGCTGCTGGTCTTCATACCCCAATGCTCAGCAAACACAGTTATCGGGCAGAACACTAGGTATCCCAGGAGCGAGTGTCAAGGGTGGGACCCTCTATTGTGGTGGTGAAGGAGATTTAGTTACACCTTCTCTCCTGAAGACTCTTGTTGGTGTAGAGTTTCATAGGCTCCAAGTGCCCTCCAGTATTAAACCCCAGTGTCCACTCTTCATGTGTGACGTTGGTGAGTGAATGTCAGTTGGCTATTTGACCATAGGCAGCCAATCCTGCCCTCGCCCAGGAGGAATTAGGAGCACGAGTGCCTAATGATTTTTTTGTCCTTCTCTTTAGACTAGGGACGCTGAGGTCAATTGTAACATCCCAACTTGGTGCCACAGCTGAGACCAGCTAACATAGTGGAAGTTCAGTGGGTAAATCTCCATTCCAAGCCCTACAGAGCTCCAGTACAGTACAAGTGTGAGGTGATGCATTTTGGGAGGACTAACAAGGCAAGGGAATACACAATGAATGGTAGGACCCTAGGAAGGACAGAGGATCAGAGGGATCTTGGTGTGCATGTACATAGATCCCTGAAGGCAGCAGGACAGGTAGATAAGGTGGTTAAAAAGGCATATGGGATACTTATATTCTATGCCTCAGCTAATGAAGGCAAGAGCAGGGAGGTTATGATGGAGCTGTACAAAATGCTAGTTAGGCCACAGCTGGAATACTGTGTGCAGTTCTGGTCGCCACACTATAGGAAGGATGTGATTGCATTGGAGAGGGTGCAGAGGAGATTCACCAGGATGTTACCTGGGCTGGAGCGCTTCAGCTATGATGAGAGACTGGATAGGCTGGGGTTGTTTTCCTTCGAGCAGAGAAGGCTGAGGGGGGACCTGATTGAGGTGTACAAAATTATGAGGGGCATAGATAGGGTAGATAGAAAGGAACTTTTCCCCTTAGTAGAGGGGTCAATAACCAGGGGGCATAGTTTCAAGGTAAGGGGCAGGAGGATTAGAGGGGATTTGAGGAAAAGCTTTTTCACCCAGAGGGTGGTTGGAATCTCGAACTCACTGCCTGAAAGGGTGGTAGAGGCAGGAACCCTCACGACATTCAAGAAGCATTTAGATGAGCACGTAGCATACAAGGCTACAGACCAAGTGCTGGAAAATGGGATTAGAATAGACAGGGCTTGATGGCTGGCACAGAGACGATGGGCCGAAGGGCCTCTTTATGTGCTGTATAACACTATGACTAAGTGTGATTTACACGTGAAATCCTCATCATACTGTGCTTGTTGTCCTCTCCTCTGAGAAAAGAATAGAGAGAGTCAAGCACCTGCTAAACATTTATGAAAACCAAGTTCAAAGTGTCCCTACTTTCTATAGTGCAGTGTTGGCACTCATGGGGAGGGAAAATATAGTTTTCTTTTCGGGACAGATGGGCTGAATGGACTTTCTCTTCTAACTTAACCAACTTCGGGCTGCCTAAAAGTTTAGCATGTTATCAGTTTACTGCTCAACATTTTCAATATTTCTTTAAGAGGCGAGAACAGAAAGTGCTCTCATAGTCCAAACATTTTTCAAGGATAAAGCAAGAGTGGATTTCTCATTCATCGACAATACTAAATAAGATTTTATTAACAATATTTATTCAAAGAAAAATAATCTCACTATGTAAAGAGGTTGGAATATGCATCACAGCAACAGTAGCCAGTATAACCATTTAACCTGACCAATCAGTCTACAGACACCCCAGTGACTCATGCTACCTGCCTGGTAAGTACAAGAATAGACAACACTCAAACACCTGTCATCTAACCAGTCAGTATGTGAGCACACTGCACCAGGGCACCTTATGTCTGAGTAGTCAGTATGTGGGCACACTGCACCAGGACACCTGTCGTATCAGCGGTCAGTATGTGGGCACACTGCACAAGGACACCTGTCGTATCAGTGGTCAGTATGTGGGCACAAGGTACTTGAATGGTCAGTCCAGGGACACCCAGTACTTTGACCTGACTGCTTAGTACGTGACCACACACCAGCCTGGTACCTGACCAGTCAGTACAAGCACACATTGCACCCAGTCAACTATTTCCACTGACTGGTCAGAATGTGGACAGAAATCAGGAACTCATTTTGGAACCGCATGAAAAACTATTTAGTAAAATTAAAACACTCTTAAACTTCAAGAAAGTTCCCATCTGAGAACAACAGAGACTGCACTTCAAAAGTACTTCATTGGCTGTAAAGCACTTTGGGACATCCCAAGGTCATGAAAGGCGCTATAGAAATACAAGCCTTTCTTTCTTAATTATCTATTTGATAGCTTTATTAATTTTTTGTTCTTTTTATGATTTTAATTTCTATGCAGTACAAAACTTTTCAAAAGCATTTTGGTCAGTTCACTAACCACTTCTGAAAACTTAAAAAATAAATTTAACTTAATCCTCCTCACAGAAAAAAAAATAACCAAGATTGCAGATGGCTTTAGCTGCACTTGTCCTGCAGTATGATTTTATCTGATAAAACAGATCTGTTTTAGGTAAAGATTTTTTTTAAATGAAACTTCCCTAACAAGCAGATGGGTTTATACAATAGCTATTCCATCTCTCTTTGCCCTTTACCCTGGTACATACTGCTATTTCATCAGCACATTTAAAACAGAATCTGTGGTAGAAACTGAATTTTATTCATATGCAAAAGGTAGAAATTGTAAAAAGTGTAAATAATATCATACCTCAGGCCTGTGGCAAATTCATTGAGATTAAAGCTCTGCTGCTCCCAGGCACAGTCATCGGGCTGACCCTTCTGAATCACACACAGTCAATCAGGCAAAGTCTCTCTCCCCCTGTGTCCCATCCTCACTCTCAAAAGGACATTTTAAACTAGTCCAGTGCACTGGACGATGCAGAGCGATCAGTCCATCCTGCTCTGCATCTTACCGCTTTTTATATCACTTCTCTTTATTCATGAGTGGTCACAGCTTTGTGATGTATAGATCTGGTTTACCCCCCTTTTAGGCTCTGGAAAAAAAAACACACGCAATTGATTCGAAGCAGAAAACAGCTATCTCTTCATTGATGAATTCCTTGCCATGGGGGGGGGGGGGGGTGAGGGTGGCTGAGAAAATCCAAATTGGTCCATCAATTGAACTGCACTTATTATCTTCAAGAGTCATTGTCACGATGAGTCAGGGAAGAGAAACACCCCCTTTTGTGAGATGGTTTTTTTCAGTTGATGTGATCAGAAATCGATGATTGAGCAATTATCAGCTAGCCAACATTTTCCAGAGTTTACCTTCCCTGCTCCAATGTCCCGCTGCTCACAATCCTGGCCAATAATGTCAACAACAAAAATATCGAAGAAATGATCTGGTTTCCCCTTCAGTCCTTTTTGAGCATCCTTTCCTATTTCTTTATAAAGAAACCCTTCCTTCCCCTGTGACTGATGCAGCCATCTATTATTCCGCTGACTCTAAACTTCTGGCCAAAGCCGGTGATGAGTTAAGCGCCTGATATTGAATACAGATACTTGAAGGGTTTCACAACACACCAGCCAGTCCGAGAAATCTTCCATCCCAGCTTCGTGAAACCAGAGCATTGCTCAAACCGTTAGAGAGAGAGAGAGAGAGAGAGAAGGGAAAAAAAAACCCTGCTGGGCTCGACCCCTCTCCGGGGAATCAATCACCAATAATTAGCGATCAATCAGAAATTACTTAAAAGCCAGAAGGACAAGGAGAGCATTATTAGATTGTAAAGATTCACTGTTTTTCGATAATTACTCATCCCCTAACCTCACGCTGCATCATTCACCTGAAACAGAATCATCTAAAAGCTTCTGTGGACGACACCGGATATTGAAGGAGGACCATAATAATGAGCCTTCAGACATGGCTCCTGACACACACAGCACCACGGTGCCCTTCCAACTGCGAGAAATATTTCTTATGAAAGCACAGATCTCAGAGTGAAGCCTCTTTGTTAGAGGGGCTTGATTACGTGGCTAATGGAAATCAAGTTCCAAGCTATTTAGCAACTATATCCCATTCACCCTGGGATACAAATGGTGCTATTTATTGTCAATCAATATCATGGCAGCCATTCATTTTATTCTAAAAGGAAATGAACTCACTGCTTCTCTCATTCTTTAAATGTGCCTTATACAGAAAGAAAGAACTTGCATTTCTATAGCGCCTTTCACAATCTCAGAACGTCCCAAAGCACTTTACAGCCAATTAAGTACTTTTGAAGTGTAGTCAATGTAGGGGAATTTGCACACAGCAAGATCCCACATACATCAATGTGATAATGACCAGATAATCTGTTTTTAGTGATGTTGGTTGAGAGATAAATATTGGTCAGGACACCGGGGAGAACTCCCCTGCTCTTCTTCGAAATAGTGCCGTGGAATCTTTTATGTCCACCTGAGAGGGTAGACGGGGCCTCGGTTTAATGTTTCATCTGAAAGACGGCACCTCTGACAGTGCAGCGCTCCCTCAGTACTGCATTGGATTGTCAGACTAGATTATGGGCTCAAGTCCCTGCAGTGGGACTTGAACCCACAAACATCTGCCTCAGAAGCAGGAGTGCTGCCCACTGAGCCACAGCCGACACCCAGGGCTATGTTAACCCCTTGTACCCATGGGTTGTGACACATTAAACATAAAGCTGGCAGCATAGCCATCATGGCAGGATCTGCAAAATGATAATCTGAACATTTTTTTCTCATTTCCTCCTTCTCACTCTGCCAGGGGGACAGTTCATAGGAACAGGAGGAGGCCATTTAGCCCCTCGAGCCTGTTCTGCCATTCAGTGAGATCATGGCTGATCTGCATCCTAACTCCATCCACCCACCTTTCACATCCTTTAATATCTTTGGCTAGCAAAGACTCTATCGATCTCAGGATTAAAAGTATTAATTGAGCTGACATCTATTGCTTTTTATGGGGAGAGAATTATACACTTCTACAACCCTTTGTGTGAAGAAGTGTTTCCTAACTTCTCTCCTGATTTGCCTGGCTCTGATTTTAAGGTCATGTCCCCTTGCCCTAGACTCCCCCACCAGCGGAAAAGGTTTCCTCTATCTACCCTATAAATTCTTTCAAAATCCTAAAAACCTCCATCAAATCACCCCTTAACCTTCTATATTCCAAGGAATACAAGCCTAGTTTATGTAATCTCTCCTCATAATCTAATCATTGGAGCCTTAGTAACATTCTGGTGCATCTGCGCTGCACTCCCTCCAAGGCCAATGTATCCTTTCTAAGGTGCGATGCCCAGAAGTATACACAGTGCTCCAGATGTGGTCTAACC
Organism: Squalus acanthias; assembly: GCA_030390025.1. Lineage (NCBI taxonomy): Eukaryota > Metazoa > Chordata > Chondrichthyes > Squaliformes > Squalidae > Squalus > Squalus acanthias. Next base: position 61,344,367 of record CM059445.1, read on the forward strand.
AGGGCTTTGTACAGCTGTAGCAAAACGTCCTCCCCTTTATATTCTAGCCCTCTCGATATAAAGGCTAACATTCCATTAGCCTTTTTGATTATATTTTGTACCTGACTGCTACATTTTAGTGATCTGTGTACATGGAACCCTAAATCTCTTTGGACCTCCACTGTTCCTAGCTTTTCAGCATTTAAATAATACTCGGATCTACCCTTATTTGGTCTAAAATGGATGACCTCACAGTTACCTACGTTGAAATTAATCTGCCACAGTTTTGCCCACTCACTTCATTTATCAATGCCTCTTTATAATTTTATGCTCCCGTCTACACTACTTACTATGCCACCAATCTTTGTGTCAACAGCAAACTTGGATATATGGCTCTCTATTGAGTTATCTATGTCATTAATAAATATAGTGAATCATTGAGGCCCCAGCACAGATCCCTGTGGGACACCACTAGTCACTTCCTTCCAATTTGAGTGCATACCCATTATTAATATTCTCTGTCTCTTCACCAATCTCCTAATCAGGTCAATAATTTGTCTTCAATGCCATGAGCTTTAATTTTAGCTAACAGTCTCTCATGTGGAATTTTATCAAATGCCTTCTGGAAGTCCATATAAACTACATCCAGAGACATTTCCTTTAGTTACTTCCTCAACAAAGTCAATTCGGTTCATTAGACATGACCCACCCTTTACAAATCCACGTTGTCGCTCTCTAATCAGCTCAAATTTCTCTAAGTGCTCAGTCACTCAGCCCTTAATTATAGATTCCAATAACTTCCCACAACAGATGTTAGACTAACAGGTCTATAACTTCCTGGTTTCTCTCTTTCACCTTTCTTAAATAATGGAGTTACATTTGCAATTTTCCAATCTAAATGGAGAATTCCTGAATCGAGAGATCTTTGGCTATGATTATGGCTAAAGCATCTGCAATTTCCTCACCTACTTCCTTTAAAACCCTGGGCTGGAAACCATCAGTTCCTGGGGATTTGTCAGTCTTTAGTGCCATTATTTTTTCTAATACTATTTTCTTGGTTACGTTAACTTTAGTGAGTTCCAGTCCTTGATTCATTATTAGTTTCCCTGGAATGACAGGTATATTATCCTCTTCCTGTACTGTGAAGACCGACACACAGTAATTATTCAACAAGTCTGTACCATTGTTCAAGAAGGGTAATAGGGATAAACCAGGGAATTACAGGCCAGTGAGCCTAACATAGATAGAAAGGAACTTTTCCCCTTAGTAGAGGGGTCAATAACCAGGGGGCATAGTTTCAAGTTAAGGGGCAGGAGGTTTAGAGGGGATCTGAGGAAAAACTTTTTCACCCAGAGGGTGGTTGGAATCTGCAACTCACTGCCTGAAAGGGTAGTAGAGGCAGGAACCCTCACAACATTCAAGAAGCATTTAGATGAGCACTTGAAACACCATAGCATACAAGGCTACGGACCAAGTGCTGGAAAATGGGATTAGAATAGACAGGGCTTGATGGCCGGCGCGGACACGATGGGCCGAAGGGCCTCTTTCTGTGCTGTATAACTCTGTGAGTCTATGACTACCCTTTTTCTTCTAATATAATTGTAAAAACATTTGTGTTAATCTGGCAGGTTTGTTTTGGTATTCCAAGGGCAGGTCTCTGGTAACGCATCCATGTAACTCTACTTACGCAGTATTTTGCTATTGTACCAAAACTCAGACTCTGATCTCACCCCACCCTGCGCCCATCCTGTCCTGGCTCTGTTCCAACACAGGACTAGGACTAGGAGGTCACGGCCCAGTCACACACACAGGTGCCCTGAACTCCGCGTTGTCCCTGTCTGGGCCTGAGAGCATCCGCAAAACCTGCTTCACTGAACCGTCACTCACAGAGGCAGAAAGCTCCCTCGGCGCGGAGCGAGGTCTGCTGCAGCTGAGATGCCGGAGGCTGCATTGTGTTAAATAAAAATGCGCATAATAAAAAAAAATAACATTTATAATGTGCAAACCCAAATCAACAGAAATTATAATTCTGGAGCGGTCGGCACCAGAGCCAATCAAAGTCCCAGGTAACATATGGCTGTGTGTCTCTGTTACACTCAGAACCACTCCCAGCCAGCCAAAGCTTTAAATATTCACCGTGATTTATCGCCAGCATTTGCAATCATTCTTCTGCAGGGTGTCTATTCGTAGAATGCCACACTGAAGGAAATCTGAATGTCTGATGCACTTCTAGAGGTCAGGGGCGCTGAGGGTGCGATTCCCTGGAACAGATTCTAAACCGATTAAAGTCGCCTCTGTCTGTCTCCTAAGACGGACTGGAGCAGGTTACGTAAAAGCTTGTTTAGAGAGGCATTTACAAATCGCTTTAATAAGTAGTATTAAATATTTAATGGCATTAACTAGAAGGGGACCAGGGTTGGAATTGCTGCGATTGTGGGAGGTTCCATGAAAATATTCAAGGTTTCGCACTCTGCCCCCCTGTGTGAATTTTGCAGAAAATTACTTGTGACAGATAAGGCTGGCCCAGCACCAAACCTACTCAAATGTAAGTGCTCGCAAAATACCACTTACCGAAGTTAAGCAATGTTAATCTTCCTGCATTGCAGTTTTACAACTGTACAGGAAGTCTGAAAAGGCCACCACAGATTACCGAGGATGTCTGAGTGTGTTCGCGTATCAATCACTCATTCTCTGACAAACACATTCTCTATATCTGCCTCGCTTTTTCTAATTTCTTGCATGAATGAGATTTACATTTTGGAAAGTGATACAAAGGTTCCTGACTTTAGCCCTCTGAGCACTGGTTTTATTTGCCTCTTTCTTTCCCCCCACCCCAATTTTGTCCCATTTTCTCCTCAGGTCAGCTGTGGCTCAGTGGGTAGCACTCTTGCCCCTGAGTCAGAAGGTAGTGAGTTCAAATTCCACCCTGCAGACTTGAACACAAAAATCTAGGCCGACACTTCCAGTTCAGTACTGAGGGAGTGCTGCACTGTCGGAGGTGCCGTCTTTCGGATGAGCCGTTAAACTGAGGCCCACCTGCTCTCTCAGGTGGTTGTAAAAGATCCCATGGCACTTTTGAAGAAGATTGAGAGGTCGCACAACACCAGGTTATAGTCCAACAGTTTTATTTGAAATCACAAGCTTTCGGAGCTATCGATTTGCTCCTTCCTCAGGTGAAGTAAATTAGATACAGAATCTCCAAAGCATATATAGATGGAAAACAAAGCATGTGTACTTTACAATTGCAGACCAATAAATTAAATCATCCTGACTATCTGCCGAGGTGTGATAAAGTTAATTAAGTCAGCCAGGAAGGTACCACATCAAAGACATAGCAAGATACAACTGAGACAATGAGGTGTAGTCGCAGGGGTTCCAACGTGTCAAAAGCTGCCGTCTGTATGTAAAACGAAAAGCTTTAACATTTTTTTTACTTTTTTACTGGGAAAATTTTTACTTTTTTACTGGGAATCACATCTGTGAACAAGCTAACGACGACTCGAGTCCGGATCACGTCATGTATCGTGACATTTTGAAGAAGAGCAGAGGTGTTCTCCCAAGTGTCCTGGATAATATTTATCCCTCAACCAACATCACTAAAACAGATGATCTGGTCATTTATCACATTGCTGTTTGTGGGAGCTTGCTGTGTGAATTTGACTGCTGCGTTTCCTACATTACAACAGTGACTACACTTCAAAAGTACTTCATTGGCTGTATAGTGCTTTGGGACGTCCTGTGGTCGTGAAAGACAGTGAATAAATGCAAGTGTTTCTTTTAAGTATAAAAGAATCTAGGCTTTAATCTCCTGCGGGGAGCTGAATACCGCAGGGGAAACTGCCAAGAGGACAGATCTCTGTGACATTTCTTCCTGACCTCAAAGACTATCGAGTACAAGACTCCAGTCTAACATTATTCAACCTCAAACTAATGCGTTCCACAAATGGTATTCTTGCCTTCAGAACAGGAGTGGGGCCATAGAGTTCCAGAGACTATTTGATTATGCTGATCTATACCTGTCCTTCAACCCCATTCCTAAACAGGTTATTTTTGAATGGTTAACCATCATGGAGTTCTGTGTCTTTGCTGAGACTCCATTTCACATATTGACCATTCTGTGGCTTAAGCACTCCTTTTACTCTCCAGTCTTGTTTGAGATTTGTACTCATATCCTCTAATCTTGCAATCACACTTTAATTAAAGGAGCCTGGTTATATCTGTAGATCTTCCATTTTTTTTGTTCCTGAGATGTGGACGCCACTGGCAAGACAGCATTTATTAGGGACATAGGAACAGGAGGAGGCCATTCAGTCCCTCGAGCCTGTTCCGCCATTCAATTAGACCATATCTCTTAATAACCTTGCCTAGCAAAAATCTATCAATCTCAGTTTTGAAGTTTTCAATTGACCCCCAGCCTCAACAGCTTTTTGGGGGAGAGAGTTCCAGATTTCCACTACCCTTTGTGTGAGGAAGTGCTTCCTGGCATCACCCCTGAATGGCCTGGCTCTAATTTTAAGGTTCTGCCCCCTTGTTCTGGACTGCCCCACCAGAGGAAATAGTTTCTCTCTCTCGACCCTATCGGATCCTTTAATCATCTTGAGCACCTCAATTGGATCACACATTAATCTTCTATACTCGAGGGAATACAAGCCTAGTCTATGCAACCTGTCCTCATAATTTAACCCTTTTAGCCCAACCCAACTGGTCTGAGAGTCAATCACAAAGTGTGGGACTTTAGTCACGTGTAGGCCAGACCCGGTAAGGGTGGCAGGTTCCCTTCCCTGAAGTACATTGTGAATTAGTTGGGTCTTTACAACAATCCAGCAGTTTTCTAGGTCAAGTTACTAGATTTATGTTAAAGACCTGGATCATGCCTCTCTGTAAGTTTTCTTTATTCCGTGAGGGCAAGTTCAGTTCTGCAAATCTATCCTCCTAACCTGAGCACTATCTGCTTGAATCACCCTTACTGCTCTTCTCTAAGCCCTCTCCAAATCACCGATGTCCTTTTAAACGTGCCTAGAAGTGTACAGAAATCTGGAATGTGTTGCCTGAAAAGGCGGTGGAAGCAGATTCAATAGTAACTTTTGAAATGGAATTGGAGATATACTTGAAAAGGAAAACTTTGCAGAGCTACGGGGAAAGAGCGGGGGAACTGGACTAATTGGAGAGCTCTTTCAAAGAGCCGGCACAGGCACAATGGGCTGAATGGCCTCCTTCTGTGCTGTATCCTTCTATGATTCTATGAATTACACAGGATTAAATAGCTTGCTTCAGTTCAGAATGATACATCCTTGAGATATAACCAATTACATCCTTGGGACTGGTGATAACATCATAGAATGATACAGCACAGAAGGAGGCTGTGTCTGTGCCAGCTCTTTGAAAGAGCTATCCAATTAGTCCCATCCCCTGCTCTTTCCCCATAAACCCTGCAAATTTTTCCCCTTCAAGTATTTATCCAATTCCCTTTTGAAAGTTACTATTGAATCTGCTTCCACTGCCCTTTCAGGCAGCGCATTCCAGATCATATCAACTCACTGCGTAAAGAAATGTTTCCGCATCTCCCCTCTGGTTCTTTTGCCAATTACTTTAAATCTGTGTCCTCTGGTTACTGACCCTTCTGCCACTGGAAACAGTTTCTCCTTATTTACTCTAGCAAAACCCTTCATGATTTTAAACACCTCTATTAAATCTCCACTTAACCTTCTCTGCTCTAAGGAGAACAATCCCAGCTTCTCCAGTCTCTCCACGTAACTGAAGTCCCTCATCCCTGGTACCATTCTAGTAAATCCCCTCTGCACCCTCTCTAAGGCCTTGACATCCTTCCTAAAGTGTGGATACTCTGGGTAAATTGTGATGATCACATCTAGTTCCTCTTCCTATCCCCTCTTTTCCAGTGAACATCCATCCATTTTACTCATTATTTGCCTCCAGGTAGACCTTGAGTTTGGGCATGTGAGCCGAGATTTTCCGATCGTAACGTTGATGGGAGGTCATTCACTTTAAACGTGTTCCTGTCAGGGTTGCAATAGGAAAAATCAGGCCGTGGTGTCTGCCAGGACATAGGATACGTTCCAGATGTGCCACATGGAATCTCCGTTATCATTCGCCCAATAGTATCATTTTGATTAAATTTGTTATTTTATTGGGCCAGAATTTGCTGGAGTGGTGCATCTCGCGGTTTGCCCCATTACTTAGATGTTTTTCCTCATCCTTCAGCTCAAAAGTTTTTGCCCTGGAATTTGCTGGGCGTGCGAGCTGATAACGGCGCGGGGAGGGCAATGAGGCTTCTGGGATCTCGGTGAACAACGGGACCAACAGTCTATCTCCTTAACCAATAGGATTAGAGGATTCAGAAAGAAACAGAGGAACGACAGAGATGGAAACAGGGTGATTTAGAGTCAAATCAGGTACAAAAAGAGAAATAAAGAGAGGGAAAGAAAGATTGGATTAAGAGAGAGAGAGATAAAAAAAGACAGAAAGGAAAAGTATTTACTATCTTCAGAAATGAGACTCAACAGTTTAAATTGTTCTCTTTCTGGGCCGGAGAGGTTGAGTGGCATTGCATTAACAATTATCACGTCGTTACATTGTTAAGTACCAGCCATATCTTTCTCCAGCCAGCTTAAATCGAGTTTAATGTACAAATCCAGCAAGTTCTTAAAAACAACGGGGAGACTGAGGGCGCGATGCCGTGTGTGTGAAGCAAATAGCGGAGCGGTGTAAATCGACCAACAACTTCTGGAGATTCACAACTCACGGTGCATCTCTTCTTCGCCTGAACTTGCTGGCCGATTTGCACATTAATAACGATGTGCTCGTGAACTTGCCGTTATTTTTCCAGTAAGATTTGGCCATTAATGGAATCACCCCTTGGGGGAGGAGCACTTGATTGTTCCCCTTGATCCACCCATTATACAAACCTGCTTCATGTACCAGTGTTCACTGGCCTGCAATTTGCCACATTAAGTTCCATCTGCCATCCCTCGGCCAATCCATTTAATTTGTCCAGATCCTTTCGAGTGTCATTAATCTCTCCGGCACGATTTGCACAGCTTGGTATCACAAACAAATTTGATAACATTCCCAAAAGTCGCTGCCTCCATATGTTTCAGCAGCAGAGTGAATGGCAGCGGGCCCAGATCAGAGATGGACAAAACTGCACTGGTTGACAATTCCTCAGACAAGAGCCCTGCCCAATGAACAGCACCTTCTGCCATTCATTGCCATGCCAAGCCAGTTCTCAATCCAGCTATTCATTCTGTGCCACATATCCTCTTTAAGAGGTGGGACAGTGTCAAATACAGTGTCAGCTGTGGCTCAGTTGGTAGCACCCTTGCCTCTGAGTTGGAAGGTTTTGGGTTCAAGTCCCACTGCAGGTACTTGAACAAAAAATTCTCAGCTGATACTCCAGTGCAGTACTGAGGGAGTTCTCCAATGTCGGAGGAGCCGTCTTTCAGATGAGACATTAAACCGAGGCCCTGCCTGCCCTCTTAGGTGGACATAAAAGATCCCATGGCATTATTTCAATAGAAGAGCAGGGGAGTTCTCCCCGGTGTCCTGGGCCAATAATTATCCCTCAATCACATCGCTAAAACAGATTATCTGGTCATCATCACATTGCTGTTTGTGGGAGCTTGCTGTGCACAAATTGGCTGCTGTGTTTCCCTACATTACAACAGTGACTACACTTCAAAAAGTACTTCATTGGCTGTAAAGTGCTTTGGGACATCTGGTGGTTGTGAAAAGGCGCTATATAATAGTCAAAAGGATGATACCAGAACTGAGAAGTTATGCCTATCAGGTAGGATTGAACAGGCTGGGGCTCTTTTCTCATAGGAACATAAGAGTAGGCCATTTAGCCCCTCGAGCCTGTTCCGCCATTCAATGAGATTTGTGACCTAACTCCATTTCACCCACCTTGATTCCGTAACTTTTAATACCCTTGGCCAGCAAAAATCTATCAAACACAGATTTAAAATTATTAACTGAGCTGCTTTTTGTGGGAGAGAGTTCCACACTTCTACCACCCGTTGAGTGTAGAAGTGTTTCCTAACTGCTCTCCTGAATGGCCTGGCTTTGATTTTAATGTTATGTCCCTTTGTCCTAGAGTCACCCACCAGCGGAAAAAATTTCTCTATATCTGGCCCATCAATTCCTTTCAAAATCCTAAAAACTTCAATTAAATCACCCCTTAACCTTTTATTTTCCATGGAATACAAGCCTAGTTTATGTGATCTCTCCTCACACTCTAACCTTTGGAGTCCTGGTAACATTCTGGTGAATCTGCGTGACACTCCTTCCAAGGACAATATATCGTTTCAAAGGTGGGGTGTCCAGAACTGAAGTCTTTGACCCATATCCCTTAATACCTTTGGTAAACAAAAATCTATCAATTAGATTTAAAATTAACAATTGACCTAGCATCAACTGCCATTTGTGGAAGAGAGTTCCAAACTTCTACCAACTTTTGTGTGTAGAAGTGTTTCCTAACTTCACTCCTGAAAGGCCTGGCTCTAATTTTTAGGTTATGTTCCCTAATCCTAGAATCCCCAACCAGCGGAAATAGTTTCTCTCTATCTACCCTATCAGTGCCCCTTAATATCTGGAAAACTTTGATCAAATCACCCCGTAACCTAAATTCCAGGGAATACAACCCTAGGGGTGACTTGATAGAGGTCTTTAGGATTATGAAGGGGTTCAATAGGGTAGACATAGAGAAGATGTTTCCACTTGTGGGGGGAGACCAAAACTAGGGGCCATAAATATAAGACAGTCACTAATAAATCCAATCGGGAATTCAGGAGAAACTTCCTTATCCAGAGAGTGGTGAGAATGTGGAACTGGGCGAATGGGCGAATCGTATAGATGCATTTAAGGGGAAGCTAGATAAACACATGAGGGAGAAAGGAATAGAAGGATATGATGATAGGGTGAGATGAAGAGGGGTGGGAGGAGGCTCGTGTGGAGCATAAACACCGGCACAGACCAGTTGGGCCAAATGGGCTCTTTCTGTGCTGTAGATTCTACTGATTTTAACTCCAGGTGGATTCCCCACTCAGGCCTGAGTTAAAATTACAGTCAGGCCTCAATTATGTCATCGGGCCGCAACATGCATATGTGAAGAAGGACCCCTTTTGGCTCCGGGCGGGTGTCCTTGCTGCCTGCTCAGGAGAGCAGGTTAAAATTGCAGATGTTGCGATCATGGCGGCTTTCGGACAGGTAAGAGCCAGGGCGATTTTAACTGCCCGCCCACCAAGTTTCTGCTGAGCGAGTAAGGTTCCCATATGTAATTCTATGTAAGGTATTCTAAGCTGCTAACAGGAGCTCTCCCAGATAGACAGCCTCCGGTTAAAAACAGCTTGCAATAAGAGTACATAAAAAGTGATATGTTTAACTGCGTGAGATCACCGTAGCTGCTTAATGCCTTTGTGCTTCCGGTAGACTCCTCGGCTGTTACTGGATCTGGCTTCCTGAGGGACAGGAGTTCTCATTACACAGGAGCGGGGCCTTTTTAATCTCTTCAGAGAGTCCTCATTAAACTCCCCTCCTCCTGCTTCCCTCCACCTGATTGTATGACATCCCCCAGATACCCGGCTGAGTAAAGAAGGGCTCTTCTTATTGTCTTCTTTGAATTTAAAAGTTGCACTGCAACAATCTGACAGACGCAAACAGCATCCTTTTAATGCTGTTTGATTAGGTCTATTGATTCTCTCTGCTCAGGAAATCGAAGTTGCTGAGATGGGCGGCTGAAAAATGATTCCTTCCGTAAGATTTATGTATTTAATAATTTATAACCCCGATCGAACGCTGGTTTGATTACGTTATGTGCTGTTTAGAATAATTCTGTGGACACAAAGCACTTGGACAACAACTTATACACTGAGAAAGGGCAGAATTGTCTACAGCATTGCCTTGAACCACCCAGTTTTTAGAACGGTTCTGGTACAGTCACCGTGGACCTAGTTAAGCAAATCCAGGAGCTAGGAGCTGGCCTTAGATTTGTTCTTCCACAGGAGTAGAGAAGTCTTGTTTATTCCATTCCCCAAGGCCTATAGGCAAAGAATAAATAACTAGTACTCCCTCAATAGGTCGATGGATAAGGGCACTTGCCCTGTGGAATACTAAAGCCATAGACCAGGAGGTCCCAGGTTCAATACCTGGTCAGTGCTAAGTTAATGGGTCACAAGATAATTACAGATGAGGAAAACCATTTGGCTTATACTAGGTCATCCATCCCGTAACACCCTATCATCCCCCCCATTCCAACATCTAATTGTTTCTTGAGGGATAAATATTGACCAGGACACCTGTAACTGACAATGATACCTCTTTACAGAAGACAGCATCACTTAGAGGTTGGCCCAGTGCAGGAGTGAAAATTAATTTATCTTGACAGGAAATCGGAGGTAGAAGCATCTGTATAATCTTCGATATTGCCGGCAGTATTTTCACTCTACATGGTGTTAGCCATGGATCAGGGGCAGCACACTCATCTCTGAGTCAGAACGCTGTGTGTTTAAGTCCCACTCCAGGGACTTAAGCACAAAAATCTAGGCTGACAAATTCCAATATAGTACTGAGGGAGTTTTGCACTGTCAGAGGTGCCGAATTTCCAATGAGACGTTAAACCGAGGCCCTGTCTGCTCTCTCAGGTGGATGTTAAAGGTCACACAGCACTATTTTGAAGAAGAGCAGGGGAGTTATCCCCGGTGTCCTGGTCAATATTTATCCCTCAATCAACATCACTAAAACAGATTATCTGCTCATTATCACATTGCTGTTTGTGGGAGCTTGCTGTGCGCAAATTGGCTGCCGCGTTTCCCACATTCATGTCCTTGGTGTCATAGTTGACCCTGAGGGGTAATCTTAAATGACGTGCTCAAGTCCTCGAGTGGGGTTTATACCCACTACTCCCAATCTGGCGAGAACGACACTTGCTAACTAAGAACGTTTATCTGCATGGGAATTAGGCCAATTTGCGCACAGCAAGCTCCCACAAACAGCAATTTAATAAGATTCCTAATGTCTTTTTAGTCTACAATGTTCTGAATGAAGCTGTAAGATGATCCACAATATTAAGGTCTGTTTATACAGGCATAGTATTTGCTTTTTGTTTAATGTTCGTGCCTTTCCCCTCGGTTCTGCCCATTTCCCCCCCTTAACAAGGCCTCTTGTCTCCTCCCGAGTGTCAGGAGGAGGTCAGTCCTCAGACTTTTCCATCAATAGTTTAGTTCAGTTCACCTTTGCCCGGGGACATGATGTGAGTCTACAGCCAGTACAATGTGCTGTCAACCACTAGAAGGTTTATCAGAACCGATAACCTATTCAGAGCTTTACTAATAACCCTTCCCTGATAACCCTGGTCTAAGAACACATCCCACATTCTAACCTTCCAAGAAATACCACTACGCTGACTTAAAGGGGAAGTACATCCTACAGAATTGGTCAGTAACCCTAAATGTTAGAAGATCCCAGTACTGTTACTGGCGGTTCCCCCGTTACAGTGTTTTATACCGTAGAACTGCTGGTTTGAAACGAGCTGTATGTATGAAAATATCCCCTTGATAAAATATAACAGTGGGGAAATTCATCTCGGGCAGTGTCACAAAGCAGGTGGTGTCAGCTGTGGCTCAGTGAGTAACACTCTCCCCTCTGAGTCAGAAGATTGTGGCTTCGAAGGCACGTTCCAGGAGACTTGAGCCTATCTTCCAGGCCGACACTCCAGTGCAGTACTGAGGGAGCGCTGCGCTGTTGGAGGTGCCGTCTTTCAGATGAGACGTTAAACCGAGGCCCCGTCTGCCCATGCCGGTGGACGTAAAAGATCCCATGGCCACTATTTCGAAGAAGAGCAGCGGAGTTCTCCCCGGTGTCCTGGCCAATATTTATGCCTCAATCAACATTACTAAAAAACAGATTATCTGGCCATTATCACAATGCTGTTTGTGGGATCTTGCTGGGCAAAAATTTGGCTGCTGCGTTTCCTACATTACAACAGGGACTGCACCTCAAAAGTACTTCATTGGCTGTAAAGTGCTTTGGGAGGTCCTGAAAGACGCTAAGCCTCTCTGCTTCTCTACCTCTCGCTCCTGCTTTAAGGTGCTCCTGTGAAACGCCTTGGGACGTTTTACCATGTTAAAGGCGCTATAGAAATGCAATTTGTGGCTGTTGTTGTTGAAGAGGGAAGGAAATTGGGAGAAGAAATGGTTAATAAGGATGATTGGTTTATGTGAATCAGTATCAGGACAGATATCAATGGTGATTCCAGCAAAGTGAAATCTGACTAGTGTCTAGTCCTTCCCAGCTGAAACCCTGAAACTGATACCAGCTCCTAAATCAGCCATAAATGTTTGAAGCCTTGAGTGCATGAAGCAATAAAGGATCCCACACACTAAGTAAACATGTACGCCAATGTCAAAATGTTTAATCATGTGCAATGGCCTTCTTACCCGTTGCCCTCTGTGGTCACTGTATTTTTTTTATTCGTTCCTGGGATGTGGGCGTCGCTGGCAAGGCCGGCAATTATTGTCCATCCCTAGTTGCCCCTTGAGAAGGTGGTGGTGAGCCGCCTTCTTGAACCGCTGCAGTCCGTGTGGTGAAGGTACTCCCACAGTGCTGTTAGGGAGGGATTTTGACCCAGGATTTTGACCCAGAGATGATGAAGGATCGGCGATATATTTCCAAGTCAGGATGGTGTGTGACTTGGAGGGGAACTTGGAGCTGATGGTGTTCCCATGTGCCTGCTGCCCTTGTCCTTCTAGGCGGTAGAGGTCACGGGTTAATACTCTGATAGCACACACTGAATACGAAGAAAAAAATAAAGGTGTCAGCCGTGGCTCAGTGATGGCACTTGTGCCTCTAAATCAGAAGGTTGTGGGTTCAAGTCCCGCTCCAGAGACTTGAGCACATAATCCAGACTGAAACTCCCAGTGCAGTACTAAGGGAGTGCTGCACTGTTGGAGGTGTGGTCTATCAGATGAGACATTAAACTGAGGCCCCGTCTGCCCTCTCAGGTGGACATAAAAAATCCCATAGCACTATTTCAAAGAAGAGCAGGGAAGTTCTTCCTGGTTTCCTGGATTTATTAGTCACTATCTTGAATTTTCCGAGTTTTTGACTCCCCACAAGTGGAAGCATCTTCTTTATGTCTACCCAATCAAACCCTTTCATATCATCAGTCTTTTCTTTTCTAGGGAAAAGAGCCCCAGCCTGTTCAATCTTTCTTGATAGGAATAACCTCTCAGTTCTGGTATCATCCTTGTAAATCTTCTTTGCACCTACTCCAGTGCCTCGCTATCCTTTTTATAATATGGCGATCAGAACTGTGCACAGCGCTCCGAGTGTGGTCTAACCAAGGTTCGATACAAGTTTAACATAACTTCTCTGCTTTTCAATTCTATCCCTCTAGAAATAAACCCCAGCGCTTTGTTTGCTTTTTTTATGGCCTTATTAAACTGAGTTTGCTTAATATGCTGACTGGATTCTGTAAACTTCACAGAGCTCCACTTACATATGTGTTTATCTTCAGTTTTGCATGAGCCTTATTAATTGTATTTCTTGATGTGAACTGGTCAAGTTTCATCTGATCATCAAACTTCAAATAACACTTGGCTTTCTCTCTCTTTTTTAAGATTATTTAACAGCTGTGATAAAATGTGGCTCTTTGAAGTGTGACAACTGGAGAGTGACAGGTGTGAGCGAGACATAAGGCTTCATTTATAGATCGTTAGGTCAGGTAGATAGATTGGGAATTTCATGGGTGGAAATATTATTTAGTATCGAGGGCTTGCTTCTCTCCCTCCCTCGGCCAACTTTCACCTCTCATCTCCTCAAGATTTTTACTCACCCTAGGGTACAGTTTCTGGTAGCCATTTAGTACCTTTTCCAAGTGGCCATTCCAAAGGCAGAGAGAGTTGACATACTATTCAACTGTGACAGGCATTCAGTCAAGCCCCAATCTTCTCCTCGCCTAATATTCACAGACATGGGGGAGTCAGGAGTGAGAATGCTGGTGATCTTTCCCTTTGCCTAGCCGGCACTGAGGCTAATTAGAATGCCGGACCCTTGCTGAAGATCAGCTAACTCAGCACAGGATAGGCATCGAACCAACAACCTTCCTGCTCTGTATGGCTCAGCACCACACCACAGCTGCCTTGCTTGATAAAACAATTCATTCTTAGTCAGAAGGTTGTCGGGTCAAACCATATGTCATGAGTTTGAGCTGAGGGTCTGAGATGACACTCCAGTGAGGGAGTGCTGCATTGACAAATACTGCTGTCCTCAGGATGATATATCAAACCGAGACCTAGTCTGCCTACTGTGGTGGGTCACGTGGACGGTAAGGATCCCATACAGAGCCTCGAGTTCTCTTGATGTCAACACAAACCCCTCAAAAACCACCAAAAACTGATCAATCACGCAGAGTACTGTGTCGTGTGTGGCGTTCTGGGAAAGGAAGTGATGGCAATAAAGGCCAAAGAGCTTCCGCCATTTTGTCTGTGCCATGCAGCTGCCGTGGTTGTGTAGAAGCTCCCTCTGCTCGTTGACCTACATTGGCTCCCGGTCCGGCAACGCCTCGATTTTAAAATTCTCGTCCTTGTTTTCAAATCCCTCTATGACACTCACACTCCTTATCTCTGCAACCTCTTCCCAGATCTCTGCGCTCCTCCAATTCTGGCCTCTTGCGCTTTCCCAATTTTAATTGCTCCGCCATTGGCGGCCGTGCCTTCAGCTGCCTGGGCCCTAAGCTCTGGAATTCCCTCCCTAAACCTCTCTGTCTCTCTCTCCTCCTATAAGCTCCTCCTTAAAACCGACCTCTTTGACCAAGCTTTTGGTCACCTGTCCTAATGGGCCGAAAATTGATCCCGGGACGCGAGAGTACGCACTGCATACTCTCGCGTATTTCCACTCCAATTGCCGGTTTTCTGCATGCCCTGCGCATGCGCTGAAAACCGGCAATTGCTCTTCCGAAAAGGGGGCGGGGCCGGAGTGCATCGCGTGCGCGCTACAGGCTGCGCGCACACTGTGCACTTCATGCTTTGGACGCGCAGGTAAGTAGGGAAGATTTTGGAAATGTAAAAAGGAGGAGTAAGACCCGCTTTTAAGAAGGTAAGTAGTGAATTAAGTATTTTTTTGAATTTTTTTTTACAGGTATATCTTTTTTATAGACTTTAAAGACAGGTAAGTTTATTTTTATAACTTTTTAAAAGATTTTAAATTTTTTCAAAAAATTTAATTTTTTATTTAAAATGGTTAATTTAATTAACTATACTTATTTTATTAATGTGATGGGTTTTTTTTAAAATTTAATTGAGGTTTAGCTGTTATTTTGGGGGGGTGTAAGATTCATAAGTCTCTCAGCCATGCTGTGAGACTTATGAATGGAAGATGGTGTGCTGCCATTGGCTCTAACTGAGTCACGTGATCCCACAGCTCGCACGAATTAACTACGCCGCTGGGATACGCAAGCCCAGCACAGCTGATGTCTGGAACATCAATTTCGTGCGAGCTGGATCAGAAAAAGCATAAGCGAGGTGAGACATCGCGGGAAAGGCTTACCCCCGCGGGAACAGAGCGAGATCAATTTCTGGGCCAATATCTCCTTATGTGGCTCGGTGTCAAATTTTTTTTGATAATCGCTCCTGTGAAGCAGCTTAGGTCATTTTATTAGGTTAAAGGCGCTATAAAAGCAAGTTGTTGTTGTTTAATAAGAAGTGTCAGATTACGCCGATTAGCAATAAAATTCATGTGGACAACATGGCTGCCGTTTTTGCTACTTAAGTGATTAACTGTATGTGAAGCACTTTAGAAGTTTCTGAGAGATTTTCTGAAGGAGATAAATAAATAAATAAAGACATTTCTCTTTACCCATTGAGCCATTGGCGGAGATTTCACCATGCTTGTTTTGTGTCTTTTTAACCCCCACCTTTTCTTATCCATATCACATTTCTGCTTCACATCCAAACCAGAGGAGCCAGTTATATTTTTATTTTGTGCAAAAGCACGTTAAGACTTACAAAGCTGGGAAAGGATTTTAAAAAAAATCTATCAATCTATTCCTGTAATAAAAAATGCATTTTTAATGTACTTTGAGATAGACTGCTCTGTTTTGACAAATCCCTGAAACACTACATAGAGATTTTAGCACAGAATCAGGTCATTTGGCCCAACTCCCTCCCTAACAGCACTGTGGGAGTACCTTCACCACATGGACTGCAGCGGTTCAAGAAGGTGGCTCACCACCACCTTCTCAAGGGCAATTAGGGATGGGCAATAAATGCTGGCCTTGCCAGCGACGCCCACATCCCAAATACGAATAAAAAAAAACTGGTCTATGCCGGTGTTTGTGCATAGCATGCACTTTTTAAATGTCCTGATTGATAATCATAATGGGACTTTTGTATACCTGCTAACAAATCTACTGAAGTCAAATAACTTGCATAGCCACTTTGAGGAGTTTATGAATGATATCCATTGTATCTGGAAATGGATAAAGTCCCATAATGGTTGGTAGATTTGATTAAGTTTACGGTAATACATTAGGGCTTTCTGAGCACTATCCTCCTCTTGCTGTCAGTGGATCAATTTTTAACCCAACATGAAGGACAGCTGATTTTTTAAGAAGACACTGCTTTCGATTTTAAGATTCTCATCCTCATGTTCAAATCCCTCCATGGCCTCTCTCCCTCCCTATCTCTGTCCCTTCACCAGCCGTTCATCCCTCCGGGATCTCTGCACTTCTCCAAGGGTAGCACCCTTGCCTCTGAGTCAGAAGGTTGTGAGTTCAAGTCCCACTCCAGAGACTTGAGCACAAAAATCTAGCCTGACAATGCCGGTGCTGTCGTTCAGATGAGATGTTAAACTGAGGCCCCGTTTGCTCTCAGGTGGATGTAAAAGATTCCATGGCCCTCTTTCGAAGAAGAGCAGGGGAGTTCTCCCCGGTGTCCTGGCCAATATTTATCCCTCAATCAACATCACCACAACAGATTATCTGGTCATTATCACATTGCTGTTTGTGGGAGCTTGCTGTGCGCAAATTAGCGGCCGCGTTTCCCACATTACAACAGTGACTACACTTCAAAAAGTACTTGACCAGCTGTAAAGTGCTTTGGGACGTCCGGTGGTCATGAAAGGTGCTATAGAAATGCAAGTCTTTCTTTTTCTTTTCAATTCTGGCCTCTTGCGCATTCGCGATTTCCTTCGCTCCACCATTGGTGGCCGTGCCTTCTGTTGCCTAGGCCCTAAGCTCTGGAATTCCCTCCCTAAACCTCTCCGCCTCTCTCTCCTCCTTTAAGTCGCTCCTTAAAACCTACCTCTTTGACCAAGCTTTTAAGTCACCTGTCCTAATATCTCCTTATGTGGCTCGGTGTTAAACTTTTGTCTGATAATCGCTCCTGTGAAGCGCCTTGGGACATTTTACTACGTTAAAGGCGCTATATAAATACAAGTTGTTGTTGCTTGTTGAAAGGGGTTTTGTGGGGACTGGGTGGAACAATAGGATCCAATGCACTGCACCACTGCAAGGCAAAGAAAGACTTGCATTTATATAGGGCCTTTCACGATCTCAGGACGTCCTAAAGTGCTTACCAGCCATTGAGTGCTTGCTGGACCTTCAGAGTGGGTAATGTCTATACATTTCAGCATGAAAAGAGGTCCTATTGGTGATACTTGCAAAATTTAGAAATTGGCATCAGATTTTATCTTTAAATGAAGTCTTAATAGTGAAAATCCCCCATTATGTGGGGCCCTGATCACGACTGATACAGATGGGAGGCCCTTTTGGCTCTTCCTAGCTCATCCATTCAGAAAAACACCTAGTCCCCCATCACAGCATCCATTGTTTCTGAAATGTCATCCACGATTTTAATCGCTCCACCATTGACGGCCGTGCCTTCAGCTGCCTGGGCGCTAAGCTCTGGAATTCCCTCCCTAAACCTCTCCAACACTTTCCTCCTTTAAGACGCTCCTTAAAACCTACCTCTTTGACCAAGCTTTTGGTCACCTGCCCAATAGCTCCTTATGTGGTCTGGTGTCAAATTTTTGTTTTATAACGTTCCTGTGAAGCGTCTTGGGATGTTTCACTATGTTAAAGGCGCTGTATAAATACAAGTTGTTGTTGTTGTTTTGCCTCAGCCTCACCAACTCCACTCCACATGTTGTTCATTCTTTGAAGAAATCCTTCTTGGGCTCAGTCCTAAATTTGCCTTTCATCAGGTTGAACCTGTGTCGCCACACTTGTCCTACTCTCTCTTTAAATGAAGTCCCCTGTAGTGAGAGTCCCTGTTTAAACAGGGTCCTGATGACAAGATTCTGGCTTCAGATAGGGACCTGATGGCAAGCCTCTAGGCTGGAGAGTTACAGTTGCTAATAATAGTGGGCAAACACAACGGGCTGGATTTTACTTACCGAGACAAGTTGGGGGCGGGACTGCTGCCTTCCGGGTTCTAGTCCCGCCCCCAGCAACGTTCGACGCACAGACGCTATTTTCCCCTGATTGGCCTTGTTAAGCCCGCCCTGCGGGCTTGCTGGCCAATTAAGGGAAAGCCAGTGTCAGATGACGTCAGTTGATGATGCTTCATCTGCTGGTTTTCTTAAAGGGACATGAACCATCTATTTTTGACAGATGATTTGACAGTGTTGGACAGCATTGAGATGCTGTCAAACACTGACAATCACTGTACAAAGGTAAGCCCTTGCACCCAGGCTCTCCAATGACTCTCTCCTTAGGATAAAACAGATGGTAGCTGCAGGTGAGGGTACAGAAGCGATCTGTCACTTCTCCCAATGAGGCGAGGCCACACAAACACTTCAAAGCTTGTCATCTACAGAAAAATCTAAACACATTAAAAATGACTTTCCCAACATTTCCTTACCTCTGATACTCACCAGTGTCCCATTGCATCCTTCGCACCACTTCTGCAGCTGTCATCTATACACAAACAGTACATCAGACCCACAGCGCGCCTCACTTACCCTGGCAGGGTTCTCCGACGTCGGGAAGCCTGCAGCAGAAGTCGCAAAATGGGAAAAAGCCTCTTAACTGCCTGTTAACTACCTGTTAACAGGCAGTTAAGTGGCTATAATCCTCTTCCCGCTGCTAGGAGTTGGATCCCTGCGCAAATCGGGGACCCGACTCCCGGGAAGATTGGTTGGAGATGGGTTGGGAGCGGGTTCGGGACCCGCTCCCATTCTTTTTGATTTTCCCAGCAGTCCCGCCTCCAAACCTGCCTTCTCAGGGCTGGTAAAATCCAGCCCAACATGCCTATATGTTATCCCTATTCTAATGGAGCCATCGAGGTCCTATTTAAAGAGTTTATGCTAAAATATTAGTGCTGGCACTAAAGGGGATCAATGATGAACAAGTTTGTACAATGTTCCTCTGCCCACTATTTTAACAGAGGCATTAACCTGGTATTAAAAGAACGACAACTTGCATTTATACAGCACCTTTAACAGAGTAAAACGTCCCAAGGCGCTTCACAGGAGCGATTATCAAACAAAATTTGACTCCAAGCCACGTAAAGAGATATTAGGGCAGATGACTAAAAGCTTGGTCAAAGAAGGAGGTTTTAAGGAGCATCTTAAAGGAGGAGAGGTAGAGAGGAGAGAGAGGAACGTCACACAGACACACTAAGCATTTGTTTGTTTTTATTGTCAATAGTAATTTCTAGCCTTCTGCCCAGGACTAGGATCCCGGTGGTGCAGATCTTTCTGTAGATGGATTCCCCATGGGTGATCGCCCTTTGAACACTGATAGCGTGATTCCCTCCTAAATGCCTTCCATGGGGGAAAAAAAATTGTTTTTGTGTCCTCTTGTTTTGTGTTAAAACCTGTCCTGATGAACACCAAGCATTAAGTTAATTTTTTTTACAGATAAAATCTGCTTTGTTTTGTCCACCGGCTCATGGACACCTTGGTTATATTCAACAACTTGACTGGTATTCACAGTGGTGGAGAAAAGACAACTGCACAAAGAAAGTTAATTGCACTGAGAATATCCGCAAATGGATTTTCCCTCTTAATCGACTGAATTCACAACTATTCTTTCTGAAAAGCCTTTTGTGTCCAGGACATTGCCTCGTTTATGGTAAAGGTGTCTTGCACGCCAAGAGTGATAATGTGTGCAATTTGTCTTGGACTCTGCTTCCAAAACCCAATAACGTGCAATAACCCATTAAATCAGAATGCCTATACACATGATGGACACATAAAGGCATTTGTCTCTCTTGCTGTAAACATTGATTTGGAAGATGTCCCTTCATCTAGAACAGGTAAGCTCTTTTTTTTAACTAAACAAGGTTATGTTACTTGACTTATTGAACACAAGCCTGGAAGTTTTGTTCTATTATAATAAAAACAGAAAATGCTGGAAATACTCAGCAGGTCAGGCAGCATCTGTGGAGAGAGAAACAGAGTCAACGTTTCAGGTTGAAGACCTTTCATCAGGCCTGAAACGTTAACTCTGTTTCTCTCTCCACAGATGCTGCCTGATCTGCTGAGTATTTCCTGCATTTTCTGTTTTTATTTCATATTTCCAGCATCCCCAGTATTTTGCTTTTGCAGTAGCTTTGTTCTATCAGTTTTGTATCTCTGTAACCTCCTCCAGCCCGTACAACCCTCCGAGATCTCAGCGCTCCTCCAATTCTGGCCTCTTGCGTATCCCCGATTTTAATCACTCCACCATTGATGACTGTGTCTTCAGCCTAATGGGCCCTAAGCTCTGGAATTCACTCCCTAAACCTCTATACCTCTCTCTCCTCCTTTAAGACACTCCTTAAAAACCTACTTCATTGACCAAGCTTTTAGTAACCTTTCCTAATATCTCATTATGTTGCTCGGTGTCAAAGTTTTGCTGTGACGCCCCTTGGGACGCTTTGCTAGGATAAAGGCGCTATATAAATACAAGTTGTTGTTGTTTTTAATGTTATTTCTTCATTTTTTACAGGCATGGAGCCAAACTTTGTTGATTGACAATTCCAAGTTCCAAATGTGTGCGTACACTTTGCAATCCCTCCAGTCATTGGGGGTAATTTTAATTTTAGGAGAAAGTATAAAATAGGCAATATCGAATTGGTCACCCACTATACACGCCGTCTGATTAAGGGGTGACCTAATTGAGGTGTTTAAGATGATTAAAGGAGTTGATAGGGTAGAGAGAGAGAAACTATTTCCTCTGGTGGGGCGAGTCCAGAAAAAGGGGGCACAACCTTAAAATTAAAGCCGGGCCGTTCAGGGGTGATGTCAGAAAGCATCTCTTCACACAAAGGGTAGTGGAAATCTGGAACTCTCTCCACCAAAAATCTGTTGATGCGGCGGGAGGGTGGGTGGGGGGGGGGGGGGGTCAATTGAAAATTTAAAAACTGAGATTGATAGATTATTGTTAGGCAAGGGTATTAAGGGTTATGGAACCAAGGCGGGTAGATGTAGAAACAGAAAATGCTGAAAACACTCAGCAGGTCTGGCAGCATCAGTGGAGAAAGAATCGTAGGGTTAACGTTCCAGGTCGATGACCTTTCCCTAGAACCTGTTTCTTGATGTAGCTGCCACCTTGCACTTTTTGTTGACAAACATTGTTAGAATACTATCCTAATATGTTCCAGCGTCAACAATCACCTCCTGACTCCCCAAAGCCTCTCCATCACGTACAAGGCACACCAGGAGTGTGATGGAATACTCTCCACTTGCCTGGATGAGTGCAGCTGCAACAACACTCAAGAAGCTCGACACCATCCAGGGCAAAGCAGCCCGCTTGATCGGTAGCCCATCTACCACCTTAAATACTCACTCCCTCCACCACCGGCGCACCGTGGCTACAGTGTTTACCATCTACAAGATGCACTGCAGCAACTCGCCAAGGCTTCTTCAGTAGCACCTCCCAAACCCGCGACCTCCACCACCTAGAAGCACAAGGGCAACAGGTGCATGGGAACACCAGTACCTCCAAGTTCCCCTCCAAGTCACACATCATCCTGACTTGGAGAAATCCTGGAACTCCCTACCTAACAGCATTGTGGAAGCATCTTCACCACACGGACTGCAGCGGTTCAAGAAGAAGACCCACCACAACCTTCTCAAGAGCAACTAGGGGATGGGCAATTAATGC
This sequence comes from Squalus acanthias, assembly GCA_030390025.1. Lineage (NCBI taxonomy): Eukaryota > Metazoa > Chordata > Chondrichthyes > Squaliformes > Squalidae > Squalus > Squalus acanthias. The sequence goes on from CM059445.1 coordinate 61,366,448, forward strand.
TGGCCTTACCAGCGACGCCCCAAGAACGAATTTGAAAAAAAATCTCCGCTATAATACTAATTTCCACTCTTTGCTCCCTATTGGAGATGTTATACTTGGTTCTCAGTTGTCCTGAACTGAGGTTCATCCAACACTTCCTACATTGGCCATCCTTATGTACTCTAATGGGTGGTCTTGTGCTTGTGTGTGTTTAAGTCCACTGGGGACTGGGATGAGACTGTTCAAACTCACTTCACAAAGGAGATCTTACAGCTGGCAGGGAAGGCACAGACTTTCATCTCAGTAGCCTTGTCTGGACACGAATCCAGGTCTCAGAGGTGGAAAAACAAAATTCTGGCATGGAGCGCCACCCAGTCCCCTAAGCCAACACCCAACTGATCTGAAACTACATAGGATATACAGCACAGAAACAGGCCATTTAGCCCAACCAGTCCATGCCGGCATTTATGCTCCACTCGAGCCTCGTCCTGTCCTTCCTCATCTAACTCTAACAGCATAACCCTCTATTCCTTTCTCCCTCATGTGCTTGTCTAGCCTCCCCTTAAATGCATCTATACTATTCGCTTCAACCACCCCCTGTGGTAACAAGTTCCACATTCTCACCACTCTCTGGGTAAAGAAGTTTCTTCTGAATTCCCTATTGGATTTCTTGGTGACTATCTTATATTGATGGCCTCTAGTTATGCTCCTCCCCACAAGTGGAAACATTCTCTCTGTATCCACTCTATCAAAACCTTTCATAATTTTAAAGACCTCTATTAGGTCACTCCTCAGCCTTCTCTTTTCAAGAGAAAAGAGACCCAGCCTGTTCATCCTTTCCTGATATGTATACCCTCGCATTTGTGGTATCATCCTTGTAAATCTTTTTGCACCCTCTCCAGTGCCTCTATATCCTTTTTAAAATATGGTGACCAGAATTGTACACAGTGGACAGATCTTTACTAAGCCCTTTCCACTTTCAGTGAAAGCACAACAGGAGCACAAGCCAACAAGGCTTTGTTGTACTGTGTCTAGTTAGAAAAGAATGTCCTCGACACAAGACAAGGGTTACCATATTAGGTGCAGTTCTGTATTTTCTTTATGCAGCACCATTGTTAGTGGTTTTGTCAATATAAAGATTAGGAAGGCTGAGGTTATGTGTAAATGTCCTGCTTAATGCAACGAACGGCCAGTAATTTATGACTTTGTTTACAATCTAGCTGTGAGAAACTGGAAACTCTGGGGTCAGGGAGTGGCCACTTTTGCCGGAGCCTATTTGTGTTGGTGAAACAAGACCTATTGTAAGGTTTTGAACTAAATTTCCCCCCATTTCCTGCTCGGATGAGGGCACTGATTCTTTCTGAGCTGACAGGTGCCTCTCAAACTTTGTACAAATGCCAACACCTCGTGGACTGGCTTCACATCCATTTGTTATTAATGGGCAGAAAATTGAGCGACAAGTGTGAGGTTGGGTGGTGAGAGTTAGCAGGTTATCTGACGATGGTGGCTGTCATTGCCCAGCTCAGTATGTATTCCCTCGAGTATAGAAGATTGAGGGGTGCAGTGTTCCCTCTAAGCTGTAATGAGAAAGGTCCCGCGCAGGCTGCTCAATAGCTTCACCATTGTAAAAACCGCACAGCACGAAAATTTAAAGGGACCGCACACTAAAAGAAACAGGCCGCTCGGAACAAAGTGCAGCTTACAGGGAACATTGGAGGGGGCATCGAATCAAGGTGTTTAAAATGATTAAAAGATTTGATAGGGTAGATAGAGAGAAACTATTTCCTCTGGTTGGGGGGAGTCCAGAACAAGGGGGCATAACCTTAAAATTAGAGCCAGGCCGTTCAGGGGTGATGTCAGGAAGCAATTCTTCCCACAAAGGGTAGTGGAAATCTGGAACTCTCTCCCCCAAAAAGCTGTTGAGGCTGGGGGTCAATTGAAAATGTCAAAACTGAGATTGATAAATTTTTGTTAGGTAAAGGTGTTAAGGGATATGCAACCAAGGCGGGTAAATGGAGTTAAGATACAGATCAGACATGATCTAATTGAATGGCGGAACAGGCTCGAGGGGCTGACTGGCCTCCTCCTGTTCTTATGTTCGTAGTAATGTGCTCACCCAACATCCACACTTTACAGTAGGGTTCTCTGGTTAGTGATCAGGAAGGGGAAACCTGTCTGATCTTTTGACCCTGTCCCTAGTGCAAGGGCTCTGAAACCAACTGGGCCACCTGTACTACTGCCCTCAAATCAGGTTCACACATCGACAATGACTGCTTGGGTGACAAACCAGAGGGCTTGTCAGTCATGTCTCAGTGGGCAGCCTGAGTTAGAAGGTTGTGGGTTCAAATCCCACTCCAGAGACTTGAGCCCGTAATCTAGGCTGACACACCCAGTGCAGTACTGAGGAAGTGCTGCACTGTTGGAGGGGCAGTACTGAGGGAGCGCCGTACTGTCGGAAGGGAAGTACTGAGGGAGCGCCGCACTGTCGGAGGGGAAGTACTGAGGGAGCGCCGCACTGTCGGAGGGGCAGTACTGAGGGAGCGCTGCACTGTCGGAGGGGCAGTACTGAGGGAGCGCCGCACTGTCGGAGGGGCAGTACTGAGGGAGCGCCGCACTGTCGGAGGGGCAGTACTGAGGGAGCGCCGCACTGTCGGAGGGGCAGTACTGAGGGAGCGCTGCACTGCCAGAGGGGCAGTACTGAGGGAGCGCCGCACTGTCGGAGAGGCTGTACTGAGGGAGCGCCGCACTGTCGGAGGGGCAGTACTGAGGGAGCACCCCACTGTCGGAGGGGCGGTACTGAGGGAGCGCCGCACTGTCAGAGGGGCAGTACTGAGGGAGCGCCGCACAGTCGGAGGGGTAGTACTGAGGGAGTGCCGCACTGTCAGAGGGGCAGTACTGAGGGAGCGCCGCACAGTTGGAGGGGTAGTACTGAGGGAGTGCCGCACTGTCAGAGGGGCAGTACTGAGGGAGCGCCGCACAGTCGGAGGGGTAGTACTGAGGGAGCGCTGCACTGTCGGAGGTGCCGTCTTTCGGATGAGACATTAAACCGAGGCCCCTTCTTCCCTCTCAGGTGGACGTAAAAGATCCCACGGCACTATTTTGAAGAAGAGCAGGGGAGTTCTCCCCGGTGTCCTGACCAATATTTATCCCTCAATCGACATCACTAAAACAGATTATCTGGTCATTATCTAATTGCTGTTTGTGGGAGCCTGCTGTGCGCAAATTGGCTGCTGTGTTTCCTACATTACAACAGTGACAACGGCACCAAGATCATGGTCTACAGAGCAGTAGTAATACCCGCCCTCCTGTATGCCTCAGGGACATGGACCATGTACAGCAGGCACCTCAAAGCACTGGAGAGGTACCATCAACGCTGCCTCCGCAAGATCCTGCAAATCCATTGGCAGGATAGGCGCACCAACGTCAGTGTTCTCGCTCAGGACAACATCCCCAGCATCGAAGCTTTGACCACGCTCGATCAGCTCCGATGGACGGGTCACATCGTCTGCATGCCCGATATGAGACTCCCAAAACAAGCGCTCTACTCGGAGCTCCGACACGGCAAGAGAGCCCCAGGTGGGCAGAGGAAACGCTTCAAGGACACCCTCAAAGCCTCCTTGAAAAAGTGCAACATCCCCACCGACACCTGGGAATCCCTGGCCCAAGACCGCACAAAGTGGAGGAGAAGCATCCGGGAAGGCGCCGAATACCTCGAGTCTCTTTGCCGGGAGCAAGCAGAAGCCAAGCGCAAACAGTGGAAGCAGCGCACGTCAACCCAAGCACCCCACCCACCCGCCGTCTGCCCCACCTGTGACAGAGACTGTAGGTCCTGCATTGGACTCATCAGCCACCTGAGAACTCATTTTTAATGTGGAAGCAAGTCATCCTCGGTTCCGAGGGACTGCCTAAGAGAGACAACAGTGACTACGCTTCAAAAGTACTTCATTGGCTGTGAAGCATTTTGGACGTCCTGATGTCGTGAAAGGCGCTACAGAAATGCAAATCTTTCTTTCTTTCCCTCTCTGATGATGATGATCTCGAGTCAGTTGCTAAAAGATGCCCGACACTGACATCTGGTTTTTCCCCTCCCACATTTTGCAGGAGATTCTCTGCCACCCCCTTATCATCACCGCCCCCCCGACCACCGCCTCCCCCCACCGGCCCCCCCCCCGCACCCAAAGACACGACTGAGATTAGGAAGTGTTTTGTGAGACACTGCACTGTGGAATCTGTGTATAAAGCCATGGTAACCTCACAAACTGTCCAGGCAATTCAAAACTTAAGGGACGACTCACCATCGCTCTTTGTATAAAGCTCTGCCCCAGCAGCAGATCCTCTCTGCCTCCCCCCACCCCCACTTCCCCTGACCCGCTCCCCCCCACACTGCTATCACATTAATATGACATCGGTAAGTAACACAGAATGCTAATACGAACTGTACAGTATTACCTAAAAATCACAAAATTGGAACATCAAACTATCAGTTTCAGCACTAGCTTAACCTGCAACGAGCTCTCACCGGCAGTGTTTGCCTTCAGCTGTAATTTCACCTATTCACGACACAAAATCCAGGTTTAAAAGAATTCTCGAGGGAGCGTTCACTGAAAGCAGCTTTCTGAGACAAAGTGCAATCATTGCACGTTCTCTATTAATATCGGTTTACAGAGCAGGAATAGCCCCACATTTGACCCCTGCTCTGTGTTGAGTTAGTCAGAGCAGCAATGGGGCCCAGTGCAATTGGTTTCAAACATTCCAGAGCTCTATCTCCCCGTTACTATAGAAACAAAGAAAGACTTGCATTTATATAGCGCCTTTCACAACCTCAAGACGTCCCAACATGCTTTACAGCCAATGAAGCACTTTTTGAAGTGTAGTCACTGTTGTAATGTAGGAAACACGGCAGCCAATCTGCGCACAGCAAGCTCCCACAAACAGCAATGTGATAATGACCAGATAATGTTTTATTTAGTGATGTTGATTGAGGCATAAATATTGGCCCCAGGACACCAGAGAGAACTCTTCTTCGAAATAGTGCCATGGGATCTTTTACGTTTACCTGAGAGAGCAGATGGGGCCTCGGTTTAACGTCTCATCCAAATGACGGCACCTCAGATAGTGCACTGCCGGAGGGGCAGTACTGAGGGAGTGCTGCACTGTCGGAGGGGCAGTACTGAAGGAGCGCTGCACTGCCAGAGGGGCAGTACTGAGGGAGCGCTGCACTGCCGGAGGGGCAGTACTGAGGGAGCGCTGCACTGTCGGACGGGCAGTACTGAAGGAGCGCTGCACTGTCAGAGAGGCTGCTACCCTCAGTACTGCCCCTCCGGCAGTGCAGCGCTCCCTCAGTACTGCCCCTCCGGCAGTGCAGCGCGCCCTCAGTACTGCCCCTCCGGCAGTGCAGCGCTCCCTCAGTACTGCCCCTCCGGCAGTGCAGCGCTCCCTCAGTACTGCCCCTCCGGCAGTGCAGCGCTCCCTCAGTACTGCCCCTCCGACAGTGCAACGCTCCCTCAGTACTTTTCAGCAGACTGACAGATTTCTCAGAATCATCTAGCCAGTTGCCCAATTGCTACCCACTGAGCCACGGCAACAGCTGATTTCTAAATTTACCCTTTTTGGATCAATTTAAACTTCCATGTCACCTAAAGTTAATTTTTAACATAGGTTTTGTGCGTTCAAAAAATGCAGCAAAATACTGCTCAATGCCTCAGCAATCTGAAGCCTCACGGACAGTGTCATGGCTGTCGGTACACACATATGATCCTCCGCCCACTATAGTCCTGATCGTGTCTGAAGGAAGGTGGTGAGTAGTGGCCAAGAACTTTTCCCTGGGTGTGTTGTTCTTATTTTCAATTGCTATTAGAGTTCAGATGACCAGGAGGAGGCCATTCAGCCCCTCGAGCCTGTTCCTCCATTCAATTAGATCATGGCCCATCTGTATGCTAACTCCATTGACCCACCGTGGCTTCACATCCCTCAGCACTAAATGAAAAGAAACTCGATTTAATACAGTTTTAAACAACGTCACATCCAATAGTTTACTGCTAGCTTACAAACTCTTTTCAGCAGACTGACAGATTTCTCGGAATCATCTAGCCAGTTGCCCAATTGCAAAATTAATAAGCCGCTTACTGTTATTAAGGGCAAAAATGAGAAGTCGCACAACACCAGGTTATAGTCCAACAGATTTATTTAAAATTACAAGCTTTCGGAGCTATCCTGAAGAAGGGGCAGGATAGCTCCGAAAGCTTGTAATTTTAAATAAATCTGTTGGACTATAACCTGGTGTTGTGCGACTTCTCATTTTTGTCCACCCCAGTCCAACGCCGGCATCTCCGCATCATGTTATTAAGGGGGCATCTTTAAATTGTAATGCTCATACTGATATATCATTACCACAGAGAGGGAAGTAACTTCAGAAGGCAAATCATCTCAGGATCAGCTGATGGCCAGCTTTAGCATGGCTTGAGGGTATCTGGGTAAATCGTATGAGTTAGCACTCCCACTGATTACCTCACTGAACCAGCAAAGGTGAACCCCAAGAGTATGGCTCAATGGGAGGACAATCTAGTGCGGAGGTTTCATTCATTTCTTGGTAGCACTCTAGCCTCTGAGTCAGAGGTTTATGGGTTCGAGTCCCACTCCAAAGATTTGAGCACAAAAATCTCAGCTGACACTCCCAGAGCAGTACTGAGGGAGTGCTGCACTGTCGGAGGTGCCGTCGTTCAGATGAGACGTTAAACCGAGGCCCCGTCTGCTCTCTCAAGGTTGATGTAAAAGATTCCATGGCACTATTTCGAAGAAGAGCAGGGGAGTTCTCCCCGGTGTCCTGGGGCCAATAATTATCCCTCAATCAACATCACTAAAACAGATTCTCTGGTCATTATCTCATTGCTGTTTGTGGGATCTTGCTGTGCGCAAATTGGCTGCCGTGTTTCTACATTACAACAGTGACTACACTTCAAAAAGTACTTCATTGGCTGTACAGCGCTTTGGGACATCTTGAGGTCTGAAAGGCGCTATAGAAATGCAAGTCTTTCTTTTCTTTCAAGATATTAGGAGTGATTTTCTGACTTTGCGCTTGAAGGTAAATGGGGGTGGGGGGTAACTATTTTGACACTGGTTGATGAGTTGGTAACTAGTGGGCATCAATTTAAGAGAAACACCAGAAAAATGAAGGGAGAGGTTGGGAGAAACTTTTTAAGATGAAGGTTGTTGGGACATGGAATGGCCGACCAGAAATAGTGGGGGGAGCAGGATCCAGAATAGCTTTTAAAAGGGAAGGGGATAAATATTTGACAAAGAAGCATTTTAAAGGCTACGGGCAAGAGCAGAGGAATGGTCAGAGCACCAGCACAGGTGCGACGGGCCGAATGGCCATCTTCTATGCTGTAAAATTCTAATTCGAAATTCTCTGATTCTGGCGGAAAGCCTCACTGGCCAGGAGAGTATATCAGACATTTGTGGTTGGAAAATCATTCACAGAGCACTCAGATTTCCAATATGTGTTCCCAGTTAGTGAAGCTCTTAACCAGGAGCATGAAGTCAGAAAATTAGCCCTGTTCATTTAGCATTTTTTGAATTTATTTCAACAGCTCAGTTGGTAAAGACAACAATAGCAACTTGCATTTATATAGCACCATTAACGTAGTAAAATGTCCCAAGGCGCTTCACAGGAGCGGTCAGACCAAAATTGACACTGAGCCAAAGAAGGAGATATTAGGACAGGTGAACAAACACTTAGTCAAAGAGGTAGGTTTTAAGGAGCGTCTTAAAAGAGGAGAGAGAGGTAGAGAGGGATTTCCAGATCTGAGGCCCTAGACAGCTGAAGGCATGGCCAAGGTTATGTGCTCAAGGCTCTGGAGTGAGGCTTGAATCCACAACCTTCTGACTCAGAGGTGAGAGTGCTATCCATTGACCCATGGCTGACACCTTGGAGACATTTCATGTGTCTCAGTTGCCATGGGATAGCAAAGGGGGAAAATATCAGTCAGGATCCCTACTCCTGATCACTATCCAGTGATCCTTGCCAGTAAGTGTACCCATGTGGACATCAGGTGAGGACAGGTGAAGGCTCACATGTGGCAAAATAGCCTGCCAACACTCACTAACTCAGCTCACACATGGTCACTTGGGTAAGATACGGGAGACTGCATGTAGTGACAGCTGTCAGTGGGCCGCACTCTCGCCTCTGAATCAGAAGGTTGTGGGTTCAAGTCTCACTCCAGAGCCTTGAGCACAAATATCTGGGCTGACACCCCCAGTGCAGTACTGAGGGAGTGCTGCACTGTCGGAGGTGCCGTCTTTCAGATGAGACGTTAAACTGAGGTCTGTGTTCTCAGGTGGACATAAAAAGATCCCATGGCACTATTTCAAAGAAGAGCAGGGGAATTATCCCTAGTGTCCTGGGCCAATATTTATCCCTTAATCAACATCATAAAAACAGATTATCTGGTCATTATCACATTGCTGTTTGTGGGAGCTTGCCATGTTACCTACATTACAACAGTGACTACACTTCAAAAGCTCTTCATTGGCTATAAAGCGCTTTGGGATGTCCTGAGGTCATGAAAGGCGCTGTAGAAATCTTTCTTTCGTTTTCTAATTTCCATCCTTATACATTAGCATGGGTCAATATTTTCAGGAGAAGAGGGGTGAAAATTAGAGAGGGGAAAATGTAAGTAAGCAAAGGTTGGACTTCTAAAGACTGACTGGTAAACTTAATCTGAAATCTCTTAGCTCATGTAGAGGTGTCATTCTTTCCAACTTTGCTGGTGGGCATGAAGAGTAATTGACACAACCCGCAGCACATTAAACCTCATGAATTTTTATATTACAGACAGCATTTTATTCCCCTCCTCCCCATCCAATATATATATATATATATAACCAGACAGCTGAATCTTGACCATTTACATTTTATTTTTTATTACATTGTATTTTGTGTCTCGTATTTTAGCACCAAACAAGGATTTATGTTCCTGATCGGCTGTGTGGCAGGGGCAATTGCAATGTCCTTTCCCAGCACTGCTGAAGGTGTAAATCCCTAGACGATGCTATAATGTATTTATAGGACACCCAATGAGTATTGTGTCATAAAATTCTTAAATATATCCAATTTTCTTCCTGATTTACATCACTTCTGCGCCTGTCTGTTTTCTATCACAGACAGATCGACACAGTCATTTGTGCAAGAGTCAATCAATGTTGCTCTGAACTTCCTTCTCTTGTTTTGCCCAGGCTGAAAATACACCAGCCTGGAAGCTCGTCCTGTTCCCCATAACCCTGCTGTGCTGAAATCAAAGCTCATTTTACTGTCCCTGCTCTAATTTTCCGAGGGCCTCCAAACTTCCTCTTATAAGCTGAACCGCAAGGGCAACATTCTGCAACTGTGGACAGCTTCATCTTATACGTGTGTGTCTGGGGAGGTGGGGGGTTGAGTGGAGGGAATGATCTACAGATTTGCAACTTCAATCCCAACCTATAAAACTATACAAGCTTACAGCACAGAAGGAGGCCATTTGACTCATGGGGGGTGAAATTGGTCTTTCCCAAAAGCGCGGATCAGACTCATAGGGGGAAAAATTTGGTTGCTTTGCACCTCCCGTTAGCGCCCTAAAGAGGGCGCTAATGGAGCGCAAAGCAACTAGCGCCCGGGCGCGGCGATGTTTGCGCCGCTCGTGAAATTGACCAGACATTTTGCAGCGGCGCTAAAAACTACCGCCACGATCTCCTGCGCCTGCAGATCGTGACGTCAGTCGAGCGTGCAACGCCCCGGTAGTGCCCTGGACCAGATATTTCAGTGGCGCCCCCTGCCTTTCCGCCTGCCGCTAGCAACGACAGGTTGAGGGGAGCGTTTTGCAGTCGGGAAGGGACTAGGGGAGCGCTATTTAAAGGCGACCGCTTCCTGCCTTTTTTTGTCGGCGACATTTTTGCACCACGCATTCTGAGAGAGAGAGAGAGACTTCTGGAGAGATTCAACGCTGTGTGAAGGAGTTTTGGGTACTGAGCAGTACTTTGCAGGTTCATTTTGATTTGACCTTCCTTGCATCGATTTAGGAGAGACTATGGGGGCTACACTCTGAGCACTTTCCCTGGGTCTCTCCATTGTTCTTTCCAGCAGATTTGATGTACAGGTCTCTCCAAGCCGAGATTCAAGGCTGCAATGAGTAGGGTGTGGATGGAGAGCAAGATCGACCCTCCCCTTTAAGAACTGGCGTCAGTGTGTCTATGTTCCATTGCTGACTGACATCATATGAGCTTCGCCAGCGCTCTGAGGTAGCGCCTCGCTCATCGGCATTAGCGCCTTAATAGGGGTGTGTAGCGCCTGATTTAGCGCTCCAATCACCTCCAGCGGCGATAGAAGCCAAGTTTGCAGTTGGAGACGATAATTAGCGCCAAGCGCTAAACTTTGCACCTGGCCGATAATTGCGCCCCAAACGGGGCGATACCGAATTTCTCCCCCATAGTGAATTGCGAGCTCATTTTACACACTGTCCAACTTCAATGGAAAAGAAAAGTGGGCGCAGTGTAATACTTGCTGAAAATCCCAGCTAAGAATTCTTAGCAATAGGAAAAGCCCACTTGTCCCAACAAGCTGTGCCTTTCTGATTGTTCTTAACCCCATCTTCATGCCAATTCCCTCAATGCAATCTCGCTGTGGAAAAATCTAGTTGTCCCTTGAACCTGTTGATACCGGCCATTTAAATGACCTTGGAATTTATTCCACTAGTCTACTGTCTCTGTAACCTACTCTGGCCCTACAACCCTCCGAGATCTCTGCGCTCCTTCAATTCTGGCCTCTTGCGCATCCCCGATTTCCATCGCTACACCATTGGCGGCCGCGCCTTCAGCTGCCTGGGCCCTAAGCTCTGGAATTCACTCCCTAAACCTCTCTGCCTCTCTCTCCTCTTTTAAGACGCTCTTTAAAACCTACCTCTTTGACCAAGCTTTTGGTCACCTGTCCTAATATCTCCTTACATGGCTCGGTGTCAAATTTTGTTTGATAATCGCTCCTGTGACGAGCCTTGGGACGTTTTACTACGTTAAAGGCGCTATATAAATGCAAGTTGTTGTTGTACATAAAACGAAGTTTTGACTGGATTTCCTTCTTACTCATAAATCCTAATTTTTAACCTGGGGGTAAAAATTCACTTGGTTGCGCCACCCGTTAGCGCCTTAAGAGGGCGCTAATGGGACGCAAAGCCGCTAACGCCCGGGCGCAGCGATGTTTGCGCCGCTCGAGAACTTAACTTGAGATTGTGCGGCGGCGCTAAAACTTACTGCTGCGACCACCTGCGCGCGCAGATTGTGACGTCATTCCATGGTGCAACGCCCTTGGGGCGCCCCGTAGCGGAAATTGAGTGGCGCCCCCTGCCTTACCGCCTGGCGCTTCCAACGACCAGAAGACTGGAACACTATCAATCGCTGTGGGGCTGGGGGGGGCGCTATTTAAAGGGGGCCTCTTCCTGTCTTTTATTGTTGGTGGCATTTTTGAACTACGCATTCTGAGAGAGAGAGGGAGAGACTTCTGGAGAGATTCAACGTTGTGTGAAGGAGTTTTGGGTGCTGAGCAGCACTTTGCAGGTTCATTTTGATTTGCCATTCCTTGTATCGATTTAGCAGAGACCGTGGGAGCTGCACTCTGAGCTCTTTGCCTGGTGCTCTCCATTGTTCTTTCCAGCACATTTGATGTGCAAGTCTCTCCAGGCCGAGATTCAAGGCAGCAATGAACAGGATGTGGATGGAAAGCAAGGTTAACCATCCCCTTTAAGAACTGGCCCGTGCCATTGTGTGTGTGTTCCATTGGTGACTGACATTACATGAGCTTCGCCAGCGCTCCGAGTTAGCGCCTCACTGCTCGGCCTTTGCGCCTTAAGAGAGGTGTGCAGCGCCTGCTTTAGCGCTCCACTCACCTCCCGGGGCGGTAAAAGTGAAGTTTCCCGTCAGTGCCGATAATTAGCGCCAGGCGCTAATATTTGCGTCCGGACGATATTTGCGCCCCAAATGGGGCGCGACCTAATTTCTACCCGTCTGAACCCTTCACAATAGTGAATAAATTGCCCAAATCAGGTTCATTAATCCCCTTCATAAATCATAAAAATTCTGCTATATAACAGAAAAAGTACATAAGCTATTTAAAAAAAAAACTAAGATGGACCAGATAACTGCATGCAATCAACTGGTGCCAATTCACAGCGAGACCTATAAAAGCACTGATCCCAACATTGCCTTAAATAAGCAGCTAAATACAAACAGGTTACCCTGGGGCTAACAGTGAGGGAGCCACACGAGCTTATTTACATTGAGAATGGAGTTAAGATGATTAAGTTAACTCACTGACCTCTTAACTGATGGAGAGGTCACCGAGAATGTTCTGCTCCCAGTACCTCACTGGCTGAATTCTAGGCAATACTTATTCATCAGACTGCCAAAATCAATCCAGACCATTCCAGATCTTACCTAAAAGGAAATTAACACTTGCTCACCATTAGGATTGACACATTTTGCAGGATTAGTCATTCAGCAGGGAAGCCCAAGGTGGCTAACATTGGCTTGGTGTGTTTATGGGGAATTGCAAGGTGTCCTGGAATCAGGGAGGGGCCAGTAATGGGAAAATATATACGTGATTAAATGATATTTGTTTCGATTTCAGAAAATCTATGTAAAAAGCATTGTTTATGATAAAAATCAGGGCTGGCATTATTTGAGAACAGGTGCTACGGGGGGTGGGGGTTGAATATGGTCAAGGGCAGTGGCACAAAACAGGTGACAGTGAATCGGAAGCCCGTTTTACACACCATAATGGACAATAAAATCGGGCATGGTGTAAAACGGGTTGCCAATTCGCTATCGCCTGTTTTGCACTACCAATCAAGACCATTTTCACCCCCTACATACCTAGTTAAATCCTCCATTTATGTTGGTTTTGTCCCCCATCCCCAGAAGCAAAGTATTCACCACCACTGGCAAATGGCTTACAGCAGTGGCAATCCAATGTGGTAGCTGCTATCTTATCCTGGCTGTAGGTGAGGTAGCCTGACATGCTCCCACCGCTGTCTGGAACGGAGTCTCAAAGACTCTGGGGAAGGTCCAAGACCTGAATGGTAACGTTACAAACACTACGTTGTTACAATGGTGCAACATGTACAGCACCCAAAGAGCTACTGAGATTGACAGATTTTTGTTATTAAGGGTTACGGAGCCAAGGCGGGTAGATGGAGTTAAGATACAGATCAGCCATGATCTAATCGAATGGCTCGAGGGGCTGAATGGCCTCCTCTTGTTCCTATGTTTCTAAATGGACAAGTTCAGCTTACAGAGAAAGCCTGTATTTAAGGGCATGCAGAAATATTCTTCGATCTAGCACATAACAAAGTATAGGTAATATGCTGCTTATCTTTCATGACAAAATAGTGTACTGATTTTCCATTTGCAATATTACTACTTCTAGATATGCCCAGGCAGATGTATTTAAGGGGAAGCTAGATAAACACACGAGGGAGAAAGGAATCGAAGGATGTGATGATAGCATTAGATGAAGAGGGGTGGGAGGAGGCTCATGTGGAGCATAAACACCGGCATAGACCAGTTTGGCCAAATAGCCTGTTTCTCTGCTGTAAATTCTGTGTAATTTTATCTGTAATATGTGTAGTTGTCCCCTTATTGCTCTCAAGTATCGGAATCTGCCTCACAGGATATGTGAAGAACCAGATTTATATAGGGTGTTAGAACGGGGGTTAGCTAAGAGACACTGTTTGTCAGAGTGTTAAGGTGTGATTCACAATGTGGCAGGATATCGGGTCGTGCCATGAATACCCACCGTGTGAGGCTCTCATCTCAGTTATGCTGTCGGAGGGCGGTTTTGAGTAGGAGGGCAAACACATTTCTACACTCGTCCCTTCATGGTCTACTCAAGAACAGCACTGGTGAGCTTTGGAACAGGCTGCATGCCTGACCTTTCACCTAGGATATGGTTCCTACAGGAAAGTAAAAGGGGGCCTTAGCAGTCCAGTAATAGAATTGTGATCTTGCATAAATTAATGAGAACTACTTTACATTTCTCGAAAAGGTTAGGGTTAAAAGTCTTCTCCTTCTTCTTTCGTATGGTAGTAGCAAAGCAAATCAAATGTCAATATCTAAGTCAGATATCCAGGCCAAAGCTTCCGGTGTAACAGCGGGGATATCTTGTAGGCTGCCTGCGAATTTCCTCTGAGGGCAGTGCTCAATGATGTGCTCCAGGGTCTGATTAGGAGCTCCACAGATGGAAGATTAAAGCATCCCCATCATGCGACTGTGGAGGGTTAAAAGATTCCAGCGCTTAGGGCCGAGGCAGCTGAAGGCACGGCCGCCAATGGCGGGGCCATTAAAATCGGGGATGCGCAAGAGGCCAGAATTGGAGCAGTGCAGAGATCTCGGAGGGTTGTAGGGCTGGAGGAGGTTACAGAGAGATGGAGGGGCGAGGCCATGAAGGGATTTGAACAGAAGGATGAGAATCATAAAACCGAATTTCCAGCAAGGAGTTAACATCTTCAGGAGAGAAGAGCAAGGGGAGAAAATCGACAGAGAAAACAGGCGAGGAAAGAAAAGTACATTAGCAATTTGGCAAATTGAACAAAGGTTGACATCTGGCGTGGGGTGGGGGCAGTGACGGGGCGGGGTGGGGGTGCGGGGAGGGCAGTGCTTTAACTGAATCACAGACCAAGGCAAAAGGAGTGATGCTTCGAACCAAACTGACATGTCATCTTACGCAATAAAGTTGTACTTTGCACATCACTGAAACACAATTCCAATCATGGTGCATTGACTTACTGATGATGAACACACTAGGACTGATATGGAATGATGTGCCATTATGTTAATGGATCCTTTCTAGTCTAGACTCTGGATGTAATCAGAATCTCCTATCTGCCGCCAGGAATGTCCTTTGCGAGCTGCTCAGAATTATTCCACACAGGAGTCTCTGTTCCACTGTTAAAAAAAGCTCATTGAGTCTATTTAAAGTAAGAAACATCTATTATTTTACACTGCACTAAATACCCCTTGTGTGACATTTGACACGAATACTATGTTTGTTTTTGAAGCTTGCAGCAGATACAGAGGACTAGGGTTTTTTTTAAATGTAAGATTTTGTCTCATTTTTTTGTCTTCAGATACTTCACTCATAAGGTCAAGTTTCAGTGCATAGGAAGTGCAGGCTTGGCTGTGGGATGTGACAGTTTGTGATAAGCGCTATTCACCTGTACTGGGAAGTAGCCCTAATTGTAACAAATAAAGGATTAAGTAAATGAGCTCTGGGATGAGCAGCAGTGTGTACCATAAACAAGATGCACTGCAGCAACTCGCCAAGGCATCTTCGACAGCACCTCGCAAACCCGCGACCTCTACCACCTAGAAGGACAAAGGCAGCAGGAGCATGGGAACACCACCACCTGCAAGTTCTCCTCCAAGTCACACACCATCCTGACTTGGAAATATATCGCCGATCCTTCATCGTCACTGGGTCAAAATCCTGGGTCAAAATCCCTCCCTAACAGCACTGTGGGAGTAGCTTCACCACACGGACTGCAGCGGTTCAAAAAGGCGACTCACCACCACCTTCTCAAGGGCAATTAGGGATGGGCAATAAATGCTGGCCTTGCCAGCGACACCCACATCCCAAGAATGAATAAAAAATAAATTATCAAACAAAACTGAGGTGTGTTTGTTGCTCACTGAAAACTGTCCCCAATACCTTGCCATGACCTTCTTGGAAAATTAGTCCATTGTCAAAGGTGAGAAAGGAAAAGGATTTGGGTGTGATCATTGATCATTCACTTAAAGTATCCAGTCAGTCAAGGTGAAGCTATTATCAACCAAGCTAATCAAATACTGCAATGTCTCTCAAGGGTATTTAGTTACAAGTTAAAATGCATTATTCCAACCTTCATTAGCTCATTGATAAAGATACATTTTGGAATGTGAAGATTTGGACAACCTATCATTAAAGGGACAGTGATTCATTGGGGAAAGTTCAGAGACGAGAGGCCAGGACAGTTAAATACTTGAGGCAGAGACCAATGCTTTATAAGTGAATAATAACTAGCTATTTGAAGCAAAAGGCAGAGGGATATGGGGAGAGAGCAGGGAAGAGGGATTAGTTTCAGATTGATCTAGCAGAAACATGAATTATGATCAGTCTTGCACTGGGAACTGGGATAAATCTGCTCTAGATTCAGTTCAGTGAAGGTCTTAACACTGAAAGAGGCAGAGCAACTCTCATCACATCAGTCTGGTAGGATTCAAACCCAAGTTACCAGATTCTTGTTTCCAAATCCCTCCATGTCCTCGCCTCTCCCTATCTCTGTAACTTCCTCCAGTCCTATAACCCTCCGAGATCTCTGCTCTCCTCCAATTCTGGCCTCTTATGCATCCCCAATTTTAATCCCACCACCATCAGCGGCCGTGCCTTCAGCTGCCAAGGCCCTAAGCTCTGGAATTCCCTCCCTAAACCTCTCCACCTCTCTCTCTCCTTTAAGACGCTCCTTAAAACCTAACTCATCACCTGTCCTAATATCTCCTTATGTGGCTCAGTCTCAAATGTTGTTTGATAATCGCTCCTGTGAAGCGCCTTGGGATGTTTTACTATGATAAAGGCGCTATATAAATACAGTTGTTGTTGTGAAAGAATAGTTTCATAACCCACCATCCCACTATGTGCCAGTGGGTAAAATCTAATAATTAAAGTGTCAGCCGTGGCCTAGTGGGTAGCACTGTGGGTAGCTAATCCCTACCCAAATGTGCTCAAGTCCCACTCCAGAGACTTGAGCACATAATCCAGGTTGACACTTTCAGTGCAGAACTGTGGGAGTGCTGCACTGTTGGAGGTGTCGTCTTTCAGATAAGACATTAAACTGAGGCCCCGTCTGCTCGCTCAAGTGAATGTAAAAGATCCCACGGCACTATTTTGAAGAAGAGCAGGGAAGTTATCCCCAGTGTCCTGGCCAATATTTATCCCTCAATCAACATCACTAAAACAGATTATCTGGTCATTATCACATTGCTGATTGTGGGACCTTGCTGTGCGCAAATTGGCTGCCGCGTTTCCCTACATTACAACAGTGGCTGCACTACAAAAAGTATTTCATTGGCTATGAAGCGCTTTGGGATGTCCTGAGGTCATGAAAGGCGCTATAGAAAAGCAAGTCTTTCTTTTAATACTTTTCAGGGATCACACAATAGTGAGAATGAGTGGATACCCAGATAAGATTTTTCGGAGAGAATGAGCAACAGTCCCAGGTTTGTTAATACAGTAACAGTTCACTGTTCCTTTCCTGTGTAAATAGGGCCTACTGCTGCAAGTCTTCACCTGCGCATGCTGCTTTGACCCTGTGCTTTTTTTAAATAACCTTGTAAATTGCACCTACATGAACCCTGGCGTTGGAGCTCAACAGGTTAACAAAGCTCATAATGAAAGGTATTGACGGACATTCACCGCGTGCTTCACGTCTGCCCTTAAGTTCAGACATTGCAAAAGCTATTACCTCATCTGTTTTGCTGAGACAGATGAGCATGTGACTTAAAAGAATGGGTCCATTACTCAAGGCAACTACTGGCATTTCTTTGGTGGAAATTGGAATGCGTCATTTAAAATCCGACCTCAGCAAAGCCTTCATACCTGACTCAGCAAATCAATCCCCTACCTAAAGAACTGAGTTACTTTGTTTGTCTGAGAAGCATTGAACCCAATTGCTGTGTAATTTAAAGCAAAATGGCTCCTCACTTAAATGAGAATAATTTATATTGTCTTCCTCCAGCCATTGAACTGGTGCAGTCCCAAACCTTGCAGTGGTACAAAACAAATGTTTTTGAATTAGTTTTCTAATAAAAACCAAAAGATTGCATTTTAAAAATGTTCTGTAATTTTATATAATTGAACAGCAGAGATTTACTGAAAGTTATATTATAGATAACTTGCATAAAATTTGAAAGCAAATCAAATGGCTGTTTAAACAAAGCAGCACACTTTATCTGTGGTCTGTGTGGTTAGTCTGGGTGCCAAGCAATGCTGAAGGAGTGTTGGAGACTTCATAGGCCAGAAATATTAAACAGGTCACAATGCTGCCAAGTCATTTTCACTTCACATTCAATAAAAAACAACTGTGTCGTGTAATAACGGTGTGAAGTTACCAGAAGCTAACTTGAGCAGGATGTGTGAGGCCATCTCTGGGTAGACAGCCTTATATTACATAGAATTTACAGCACAGGAACAGGCTATTCGGTCCAACTGGTCCGTGCCGGTGTTTCTGCTCCACACGAGCCTCCTCCCACCCCTCCTCATCCTATCAGCATATCCTTCTATTCCTTTCTCCCTCATGTGTTTATCTAGCTTCCCCTTAGATGCATCTGTGCTATTCGCCTCAACCACTCCCTGTGGTAGCGAGTTCCACATTCTCACCACTCTCTGGGTGAAGAAGTTTCTCCTGAATTCTCTATTGGATTTATTAGCGACTATCTTATATTTTTAACCCCTAGATATATATCCTTGGACTCACACCAAACATTTTTTTTAAATTGCCTGACAGTCCAACAATGGTCTTCTTAAACTTCACTTGGAGTCTAATTTATTTGACATTCAGATGCACATTTCGTCTGCCGCACCAGATTCAAACCCATTACTTCCATCTCCTTTTTTTGCTCATGGCATCTCTCGGCCCTTCCGTCCTATCTCCTTCACCTTCCTATCAGACAATCATGCCATCTTTCATTTTTCCCCTCTCAGGTACTTTGCCACTCTAATCCCTACCCCAATCCCTCATTGCTCCTCTGCTTTCCTACTCTCCTGCCGCTGTCCCAAGCTAGAATCTCCCATGAATAAGACAATGGCTACCCTCCGTGCCTCTCTGGGCATTCTCCAAAGGGCCCATCAAGGTATCCCTTCATGTCTCCTGATGAGCAGCAACCCCAACTGCCTTATTCTCCTCTCTCAGCGACCTTCCCGCCCAGCGTGCTCTCTGAAGGCTAACCTCACCCACCTCTCTTCCCATCCCACTCACCTCTGCCAGTGGACCAATCACTGCCTCTCTTGACATTTCCCTCCAGATTGTAATTACACGCACCCACTAGAGGTGGCGCTGCAGTGCTTTCGGGGGGGGGGGGGGGGGGGTGGGTGATGCCATTATTGCAAGGACACGATGGGCTGAATGGCCTCCTTCTGTGCCATAAATTTCTATGATTACAGTGTGACAAGGAGCTTTCCATTATAAACATTGACACAGTAATTTATATTGGAAACATTTTTACAGCAAGTGTGCACAGACATAGGATTTTTATATTAAAGCAAGTAAAGAGGGAGAACTGGCATCATTATTATTTTCAACTCCCATTTCTGGAAGGTTCTGCAGAAAATTTTAGCAGAAGTGTCTATATTCAGATTCTTCATACAGCACCATTGTTTGATATTGCACCAAGCCTCTGCAGATCCCTTGACTCAAAAATATTTTTTCTCAATCTTAAAATGGAGTTGGGGAGAGGAGACTGAGTTGGGTATGAGACTTCTTTACAAGTGGGTATAAGTTCTCTGATACAGAAAAAGAAAGAACTTGCATTTATATAGCAGAGTGTGTATTGACTCCACTGTGTCAGCCAATGAGTTGGAGGCGGGGTGGGACTTACGACAGGACTCACAGCAAACAAAGTCTATTCACTCAGCAAACAGAGTCTGTTTAAACAGCGCACTGCAGCAAACAGTCTACAGAGTCTATTTAAAAAGAGTCTCTATGGACTACAGCAAACAGAACTCATGACCGAAACTACAGAAACATCTCCCGATAAAAGCAGGATTATTCCACCAGCAAAATGCAGTGAGTGGAGGATAGTTACACAATACAAATTCTGTGCGTAAAATCAATCCCAGTCACTTACAGCAGGCGTGATTGACGAGGGAATTTACCCAACCGTCTCCATTTCAGTCAGGAATAGTGGTGTCACTATATGCATCCTTTCCTTTCACGACTTCAGGACATCTCCATGCGTTTTACAGCTAATGAAGTATGTTAAAGTGTAGTCACTGTTGTAAATGTAGGATATTAATTTTTCTCAACAATTTCAGTCTCTCTGAGTGTGCTGTCCATATTTTTCACAGAGAAGTCACACATGTGCCCACATGAGAGACAAGAAAACTTTTCCTGGTACTTTGCAATGGCAGAGCTTGTCCTGAGGTGGGAGGTACAAGATGCATCTTGTGTAAATGCTAGCCAAATGATCGGCATGAAAATTCACCTTTACATCATAGAATCACACAGCACAGAAGGAAGCCATTCGGTACATTGTGCCAGTGCCGGCTCGTTGAAAGATTCTATCCAGTGAGTTCCACTCTTCCTGCTTGTTCCCCATAGCCCTGCAATTTTTTCCCCATCAAGCATTTATCCAATTCCCTTTTGAAAGTTACTATTAAATCTGCTTCCACCGCCCTTTCAGGCAGCGCATTCCAGACCAAAACAGCTCGCTGCGTAAAAAAATTCTCCTCATCTCCCCCACTGGTTCTTTTGCCAATTAATATGGAGGCCAGTCTGGTGGTGTTCTTTGGTTTTATTGAAATAACCCAGAGTCACAGGGAGAAAGTAGGGAATTTGTGACAATAAGCTATTTTGGCAATTAGGATGACTTTCCAGATACTTGAAGCTCTAATTATTTTTGATGGTCTCATCTCATGTTTGTTGGAAGCTGATAGGAAGGGCATTGACCTGAGGGACATGTTCTAGACTGCATCCTGTCTCCTTATCATAATCTGCAACGTTGCATAAGAACGTTTGGGGCAGGCAACTGATACAATCTTCTTTGTTTCCTGTTTTTTTTCCCAAAAATTATTATTGAGAAACCTAGATGAAAGATCAAGGTTCATAGTGCAGGATATACCAAGTTTGTAAAAGAATAGCAGAGAAGATGATAAATCGAGGTTTACTACTTGGGTCCCACCACCTTGAGTTTTAAAACCTTTTAGATAATAGAAAGAAGTAAACACTAAGGAAGGTAAGGGATTCTAGGAACATAGGAACAGGAGGAGGCCATTTAGCCCCTCAAGCCTGTACCGCCATTCAATGAGATCATGGCTGATCTGTGATCTAACTCCATATACCTGCCTTTGGCCCATATCCCTTAATACCTATGGTTAATAAAAATCGATCAATCTCAGGTTTAAAATGATCAATTGATCAAGCCTCAAATGCCGTTTGCGGAAGAGAGTTCCAAATTCTACCACCCTTTGTGTGTAGAAGTGTTTCCTAACTTCACTCCTGAAAGGTCTGGCTCTAATTTTTAGACTATGCCCCCTAGTCCTAGAATCCCCAACCAGCGGAAATAGTTTCTCTCTGTCTACCCTATCAGTTCCCCTTAATATCCTGAAAACTTCGATCAAATCACCCCTTAACCTTCTAAATTCCAGGGAATACAACATTCTACAGTGTTGAGGTCCAGGGAAAGAATGAATGAGAAGAGATGGTACAGTTAGTCTAGAGTTCAACACAGTGAGGAAAATAGCATATCTGTCAATAAATAGCCTTATTCTATAATATTTCCTAGACCTTTCTTCATTTCCAAAGGGGATGATGTCAGAAACCACTTCTTCACACAAAGGGTAGTGGAAATCTGCAAAAGGTTGTTGAGGCTGGGGGCATTCAATTGAAAATTTCAAAACTGAGATCGATAGATTTTTGTTAGGCAAGGTTATTAAGGGTTACGGAACTAAGGCAGGTGGATGGAGCTAAGAAATAGATCAGCCATGATCTAATTTTTTTTTAAATTTATTTATGGGATGTGGGCGTCGCTGCCAAGACCAGCATTTATTGCCCATCCCTAATTGCCCTTGAGAAGGTGGTGGTGAGCTGCCTTCTTGAACCGCTGCAGTCCGTGTGGTGAAGGTACTCCCACAGTGCTGTTAGGGAGCAAGTTCCAGGATTTTGACCCAGCGACGATAAAGGATCAGCGATATACTTCTAAGTCAGGATGGTATGTGGCTTTGTGGGGACCTTGGAGATGGTGGTGTTCCCATGCACCTGCTGCCCTTATCCTTCATGGTGGAAGAGGTCGCGGGTTTGGGAGGTGCTGCCGAAGAAGCCTTGGCGAGTTGCTGCAGTGCATCTTGTAGATGGTACACACTGCAGCCACGGTACGCCAGGTGGTGGAGGGAGTGAATGTTTAAGGTGGTGGATGGGGTGCCAATCAAGCAGGCAGCTTTGTCCTGGATGGTGTCGAGCTTCTTGAATGTTATCCAGGCAAGTGGAGAGTATTCCATTACACTCCTTACTTGTGCCTTGTAGATGGTGGAAAGGCTTTGGGGAGTCAGGAGGCGAGACACTCGCCGCAGAATACCTAGCCTCTGACCTGCTCTTGTTGCCACAGTATTTATGTGGCTGGTCCAGTTAAGTTTCTGGTCAATGGTGATCCCCAGGATGTTGATGGTGGGGGATTTGGCGATGGTAATGCCGTTGAATGTCAAGGGGCGGTGGTTAGACCCTCGCTTGTTGGAGATAGTCATTGCCTGGCACTTCTGTGGCGCGAATGTTACCTGCAACTTATCAGCCCAAGCCTGAACGTTGTCCAGGTCTTGTTGCATACGGGCATGGTCTGCTTCATTATCTGAGGAGTTGTGAATGGCACTGAACACCGTGCAGTCATCAGCGAACATCCCCATTTCTGACCTTATGTTGGAGGGAAGGTCATTGATGAAGCAGCTGAAGATGTTTGGGCCGAGGACACTGCCCTGAGGAACTCCTGCAGCGATGTCCTGGGGCTGTGATGATTGACCTTCAACCACCACAACCATCTTCCTTTGTGCTAGGTATGACTCCAGCCAGTGGAGCATTTTCCCCCCGATTCCCATTGACTTCAGTTTTACTAGGGCTCCTTGATGCCACACTCGGTCAAATGCTGCCTTGATGTCAAGGGCAGTCACTCGCACCTCGCCTTTGCTGTATCCAGTGTGCTCAGCCTTTTTTTGATATCACGTGGAGTGAATCGAATTGGCTGAAGACTGGCTTCTGTGATGGTGGGGACCTCAGGAGTAGGCCGATATGGATCATCCACTTGGCACTACTGGCTGCAAACGCTTCAGCCTTGTCTTTTGCTGGACTCCACCATCATTGAGGATATTCATGGAGCCTCCTCCTCCTGTTAGTTGTTTAATGGTCCACCACCATTCACGACTGGATGTGGCAGGACTGCAGAGCTTTGATCTGATCCGTTGATTGTGGGATCGCTTAGCCCTGTCTATAGCATGCTGCTTCCGCTTCTTAGCATGCATGTAGTCCTGTATTGCAACTTCCCCAGGTTGGCACCTCATTTTTAGGTACGCCTGGTGCTGCTGCTGGCATGCTCTTCCACACTCCTTTTTGAACCAGGGTTGGACCCCCGGCTTAATGGTGATGGTAGAGTGAGGGGTATGACGGGCCATGAGGTTACAGATTGTGGTGGAATACAATTCTGCTGCTGCCCCACAGCACCTCATGGATGCCCAGTTTTGAGCTGCTAGATCTGTTCTGAATCTATCCCATTTAGCACGGTGGTAGTGCCACACAACACGATAGATGGGACTTCGTCTCCACAATGACTGTGCGATGGTCACTGCTACCAATACTGTCATGAACAGATGCATCAGCGACAGGTAGATTGGTGAGGACGAGGTCAAGTAGGTTTTTCCCTTGTGTTGGTTCTCTCACCACCTGTCGCAGGCCCAGACTGGCAGCTATGTCCTTCAGGACTCGGCCAGCTCGGTCAGTAGTGGTGCTACCGAGCCACTCTTGGTGATGGACATTGAATTCCCCCACCCAGAGTATATTCTGTGCCCTTGCTACTCTCAGTGCTTCTTCCAAGTGGTGTTCAACATGGAGGAGTACTGATTCATCAGCTGAGGGAGGGCAGTAGGTGGTAATCAGCAGGAGGTTTCCTTGCCCATGCTTGCCCTGAAGCCATGAGACTTCATGGGGTCCAGAGTCAATGTTGAGGACTCCCAAGACCACTCCTTTCCAACTGTATACCACTGTGCCGCCACCCCTGGTGGGTCTGTCCTGCCGGTGGGACAGGACATACCCAGAGATGGCGATCGAGGAGTTTGGGACATTGGCTGAAAGGTATGATTCTGTGAGTATGACTATGTCAGGCTATTGCTTGACTAGTCTGTGGGACAGCTCTCCCAATTTTGGCACAAGTCCCCATATGTTGGTGAGGAGGACTTTGCAGGGTCGACTGGGCGTGCCGTTGCCATGTCCATAGCCGGTACCGAGGTCGACGTCAGGTTTCATTCTTTCGTCATGGTTTGTTACAACTGAGTGTCTCACTAGGCCATTTCAGAGGGCAATTAAGAGTCAACCACATTGCTGTAGGTCTGGAGTCACATATAGGCCAGACCGGGTAAAGACAGCAGATTTCCTTCCCTAAAGGACATTGGTGAATCAGATGGGTTTTTATGACAATCTGGTAGTTTCATGGTTACCATTACTGATACTAGCTTTTTAATTCCAGATTTATTTAATTAACTGAATTTAAATTCCCCAGCTGCTGTGGTGGGATTTGAACTCACGTCTCTGGATCATTAGTACACCCCGCCGAATTACTAGCCCAGTGACATTACCACCATGCTACCTTCCCTATTGAATGGCGAGGGGCTGAATTGGCCTCCTCCTAAGTTCCAAATATGAAAAAAAAATTACTCAAAATGCTGAGTGGAATTGGAATTTTATTAGTCTGCTTTTACATTCAAAATGAAAAATAGTTTAAACATAGATTTTTTATTGTGTGCGGTTCAACACTTAACAGACCCGCGAACAACACTCAATGTTGGGTGGGCCTGGGATGATTACTCCCATATTGTTGACTAATGCATCTCTTATCCTCAGAAACAATTTACAATTTATAGTGCTGTATTTAAATAGGAAAATAGCCAGCAAGCTTACCTCTAGGGCTAGGGGAGAATTGGAATACGTTGTACTGTAGCTTGCATAATCAAAAATCAGATAGGCTTTGAACACAATCTGATGTCTCTGATCCTCATCCCTTGTGCTCCTGCTGGCTAGGCTGTCCTACCACCTACAAGGATAGCACATTGGAATCCAGTTATTCCATCTGCAAAGGTTTACTGATGTTTGTGGTCAAGAACTGTTACAAGCTCATAGCAGTCTGGGCGTAGGATGATTTCACTGCTAATATTACAACCAACACTGCACAAGCATGATTAAATCCAGTTGCACCCAAGAAAATATTTGCCAAATTCTCATTGGCAGGCACTTCATGTTCTGGGCTTTCTTACATTACAACAGTGGCCACACTTTAAAAGTACTTCAATGGCTGTAAAGCGCTTTGGGACGTGCTGAGGTTGTGAGAGGCGCTATTGAAATGCAAGTTCTTTCTTTAATTTAGATTAATAGAATGTTACAGTACACAAACAGGCCATTCGGCCCATCAGGTCTGAGCCTGTGTTTTTCTTCACAAGCCAGGTAATCTAATCCCACTCGAATGCTTGCTCCTCTTTTTAAAAAAAAAACATTTCCCTTTATGAAGCCATTATCCAATTCCCTTTTAAAAGAATTTATGGACTCTTTATTTTCTGCAGGCACTGACTCATGGAGTAGCCAGTCAGCCACTGGTACCTGGTCCAATGAGCTATTCTCCACGCCTGACCGTAGACAGTAACAACAACAACTTGCATTTATATAGCGAGTGGTAGGCGCTATATCAATGTAAGTCTTTCTTTCTTTCTTCTTACCTTTAACAGCAAAGTTAAAATCCCCCATCAAATAGTCTATTTTCAGTAGGAACTGGATCCTGTGAGGTTCCGGAGAGTCCCCAGAACGGCTTGGAATAGTTTTAGGTGTGACATAATAGAAAGATTTTTTAAATATTTAATGCAATGATCCAAATAGTCCATAACAGTTCATGATACTCTTAATGCAGTTCCTTGTAGATGGAGCAAGGAGAAACTTGATTAAAAGTATTTGTCTACACTGCACGCTTTACTTAGGAGAACCTCCCCAAAGGAATATAGGTTTCATTATTTAGAAGAACGCAGGTTTTAGGATGAACTGCAAGTCCTCTTTAAACAAAAGATGACATAGGGGAAGAAATTCATTATAGCCCCGTTTGGGGAGCTAATCTTTAAAAGTTGAAAAAATTAGCGCCAGGCGCTAATGTTTCTCAACTTTTAAAAAATTTGGTTTTGCCCTCCAGGAAAGAAGTGGATCAAGTGCTAAATCAAGCGCTTCCTGGAGCGCAGCAGGCAGCAGGCGGGGCGGTAGGTGTTGGGCCGTGCCCCCCCGGAGCCGATAACGGGAGGTGCAAAGGTAACCAATTTCTCCCCCTAAAGCTGTGATTTCACCAGTCGTGGCGAGTCCGGTGCGGCCGGAGCAGACAGCGGCCTCAAACTCTGCACCTGTCTTCATCTTGTCTCCTCCAAGTGATTTTGCCCTGACTGGGCTTGTTAAGCCCGCCTTATGAGGTTCCCGGCCATTTAAAAGGAAGCGGGTCTGATGACGTCATCTGATGACGCGTCACCAGATGGTTTCCTTAAACGGGCCATGTCCACATTGATTTTGACAGTTGTGCTGTAAGTGTTCTGAAGCATGGAGGGGCTGCAAACACTGACAAGCACTGCACAAAGGTGCACGGCTGCACCCAGGCTCTCCCATTTCTCCCTCCATATGCTTATGGAGGGAGTCACAGCACACAGGGAGGTTCTCTTCCCTTCCAATGGACAGAAGACACCTCCTCAGGAGATCAACGCAGCCTAATTGCACATTGCACAGGAGGGCACAAGCAGGGATGTCGTCAGGAGGACCAGGCTGCAGTGATGCAAACCTTTCAATGATCTCAGTAGATCATGAAACATTACTGCCAAGCCACACTCAACCTCATCCTGCTGTGCTACTCATCACATCCCCATCATTCTGCCTTCCCTACCATATTCCTGCACATCTTTACTCACACCAACTTACCTTGCACCTCCACCCATCCCTCTCTATCTACATTATCACTTTCCCATCTCACCCCTCACACTCATCTTCATCCTACTGCAAGCATATGAACTAACAACACGTAAGGGTAGGCACTTGGGTGGTTTAGCCAATGTTCATGTAAAGTTTCTGTTCATGTGGTGTCAAACTTTGAAATCTTTATTTTGAACACTTTGCGTTCTTGGACAGATATGTGTGCACCTTTGGAAGCGGCTTAGTAAGTTGCCATGAATGGTCAGACATAACGTTCCCAACTCCCCCCCCCCCCCAGAGAATGAAGGAAATGGCTTGGACATTGTAGGGATGCTTTATGGTGCTGGTGTGGGGTGGTGCCAACCTGGTGCATCATGTGGCAGCCAAGGTGTACAGTGTTAAGTGAAGCAAATCTGGACATGGTGAGGCCATCGCTGGCGTCCCGGGTAGCAATGTGCATGGGTGATGATGCCCTGTGCCCAGTGCAGCATCAGTTGATTGCGGAGAAGGTTGGTGTGGATGTTGGTGCTGCTGGTGTGCCGGTTGCTGCTGGTGTTGGGGCTGATTGTGTTGGGATTCTGAGGACCAAGGCGAGACTTTTTTCAAGGGCACCGATGCTGATGGAATAGATGGCAGGTGAGGTTGAGATGACAGAAGTAATCTGTCAATGTTGAGATAGGTTGTTCCAAGGAGGTGACAGTGGATAGAAAGATTACTCCAAACACTTCAAAAGTGCATAAAGCTGAAAAGTGTGTTCCAAATCATTAATGCTCCAGCTTCTGAGATTGGAAAATGACCAGCAGTAAAATGGTAGCTTTTACACCACTTTTGCAGCTGTCACCTATTCAAAGAAATGTAGAGTTGTTCAGAACCCGACACACTTACCTGGCGTGATCCCCGAGCGATGGGAACCTCGTGGAAAACTCGGGAAAATGCTTTGTACCTGGTAAAATGGTGATTAAATTGCTTTAAACAAACTTTTAACTATTTGAATTGCCTGACCCGCCGCTTAGTGCCGTGTCTGCAAAGCGCAGGCAGAGCCGGCACTAGGGAAACTCACAAGGTGGCGGGTTCAGAGCGGGATACCGCCCCGCTGTCAATCTTTTTGATTTTGACAGCGGACCCGCCTCCGAACCTGCCCTCTGAGCGCCGGCAAAATTCAGCCCTAAGAGTTTTGTATCAGGGAATGCTGAAGTGCATTCACCAATGGTTAGATGGTCTATATTTTTTTTTATCCCCATGGAATAAAGTAGAACTATCACACTCTATCAGGGTCTACAGTTGATCTGAAAACAAATGTGTGTTTCAAAAAAAATATTACACGGCTATTGGCCCCTTGGACCTGGATTCAAATCCAGACCAGACTGATGGGATAAAAACCTCCTCTGTCTGTCAACTATAAGAATCCTATGTCAGATGAGTTTGGAGTAGCGTTACCAACCGTTCAGGATTGCCCTGGAGCCTCTAGGAATTAAAGTTTAATCTCCTGGACACTGCTTTCTCTCCGTAACCCTTAACCCCTTTTGCCTGTAGAAATATATCTAATTCCCTCTTAAATATATTTAATGAGCTGGCGTACACTGCCCTCTGTGGCAATGAGTTCCACAGGTTCACCACCCTCTGAGTGAAGAAATTCCCCCTCATTTCTGTCCTAAATGGTTTAGCCCTTATCCTTAAATTATGTCCTCTAGTTCTGTTCTCACCCGCCAAGGGAAACATTCCTTCTGCATCTAGTCTGTCTAGACCTGTCAGAATTTTATACACTTCTATGAGGTCCCCTCTCAATCTTCTAAACTCCAGTGTGTACATCCCTAAACTACATAGTCTCTCCTCATAGGTCAATCCCGCCATTCCTGGTATCAGCCTGGTGAATCGCCGCTGCACCCCCTCCATGGCAAGAACATCTTTCCTCAGATGAGGCGACCAAAACTGTACACAGTACTCGAGGTGTGGTCTCACCAGTGCCCTGTACAGCTGCAGCAAGGTATCCCTGTTCCTGTATTCCAACCCTTTTGCTATGAAGGCCAGCATACCGTTTGCCTTCTTGACCGCCTGTTGCACCTGCATGCTCGCCTTCAGTGACTGGTGTACAAGAACACCCAGGTCTCTCTGTACTTCCCCCTCTCCCAATTTATTGCCATTTAAATAATAATTTGCCCTCCCGTTCCTGCACCCAAGGTGGATAACTTCGCACTTGTCCACATTATAGTGCATCTGCCATTTATCCGCCCAATCACCCAGTCTGTCCAAATCGCTCTGGAGCTTCCTGGTCTCCTCCTCTGAGCCCACCCCCCCTCCTAGTTTAGTGTCGTCTGCAAATTTGGAAATGCTGCATCCGACTCCCTGATCCAGGTCATTAATGTAAATTGTGAACAGCTGGGGACCCAGGACAGATCCCTGCGGTACCCCACTTGTTACTGCCTGCCATTCAGAAAATGAGCCGTTTATTCCAACTCTCTGTTTTCTATCTGACAGCCAGTTCTCTATCCACGTCAATACTTTCCCCTTTATCCCATGAGCTTCAATTTTCCCTGCTAATCTTTTATGTGGGACCTTATCGAAGGCCTTTTGGAAGTCCAGGTACACCACATCTACTGGCTCTCCCCCATCTATTTTACCAGTTACTCCCTCAAAAAATTCCAATAGATTAGTCAAGCACGATTTACCCTTTGTAAATCCATGTTGACTCTGTCCTATCCTGTCCCCATTTGCTAAGTGCTCCACTATTTCATCCTTAATGATGGACTCCAGCATTTTGCCCACAACTGATGTAAGGCTTACAGGTCTGTAATTACCTGCTTTTTCCCTACCCCCCTTTTTGAATAGTGGGGTAACGTTAGCTACCCTCCAATCCATGGGCACTGTTCCCGAGTCTAATGAATTCTGAAAAATCATACTTAGTGCATCCGCTATCTCTAGGGCCACCTCCTTCAGCACCCTAGGATGCATGTTATCAGGCCCTGGGGATTTGTCCGCCTTCAATCCCTTTAGCTTCCTTAACACCATATCCTTAGAGATATTGATTTGCGTCAGTTCCTCCTTTGCAAATGTCCCTATTTTTCCCGATATCCCAGGGAGGTTTTTTGTGTCTTCCTTCGTAAAGACTGACCCAAAGTATGCATTTAGTTGGTCTGCCATTTCCTTATTTCCCGTTATATATTCCCCCGTATCTGACTGCAATGGGCCAACTTTGGTTTTCACCAGTCTTTTCCTCTTGATATACTTATAAAAGCTTTTGGAGTTAGTTTTTATATTTTCCGCCAGCTTGCTTTCGTAAGCTATTTTGCCCCTCTTGATTAAGCCCTTTGTCCTCCTTTGCTCTATCTTAAACTGTTCCCAATCTTCCGCTCTGGCGCTTTTTTTGGCTATTTTATACGCCCTATCTTTGGATTTTATGCTGTCTCTAATTTCCCCTGTTATCCACGGTTGAGTCACCTTTTTAGATTTCCTTTTATGCTGAAAGCAAAAAACCCAGGAGAAAAATCGTAGAGGGAATTTAAAAAATTGTAGTTTATTTTTCATTTTCTTTTTCGTTTATTAGTAATTGGAGATGGGGGAAAAAGGTCTGTTTGACTGACAGTCGAGAACCATCCAATCGGGTAACAAAGAGTCTGTTCTCTTTCCAATGGACCATGGGAAGGTGGAGCGCCGCGACCAATGGCGGGAGCGTGAAGGCGGAACGTTGAATACATCCAACCAGAGTTGGCAACCCAAGTTTGGAGCAATCTTGATCCATTTTCTAGCAATTAGAACCTACAGCACAATACTGCCCTTAATTCAGCACCAAATTGGAAATTTAACACAGAGGCTGGCATAGTAGGGGTGCTCTTCTGAGGTCAGGACTGAGGCACATTGTTGGAGCGGAGCAGAGAGGGTTTCCTCAGCATCCGACTGTGCTACACCTGACCTGGCCGTGCTTGATGGCGGTAGGATATGGCCGAACCTAAAATTCTACCACCTAGAACGATGAGGGCAGCAGGCGCATGGGAACACCATCACCTCCAAGTTCCCCTCCAAGTCACACCCCATCCTGACTTGGAAATATATTGGCCGTTCCTTCATTGTCGCTGGGTCAAAATCCTGGAACTCTCACCCTAACAGCACTGTGGGAGCACCTTCACCACACGGACTGCAGCGGTTCAAGAAGGCGGCTCACTACCACCTTCTCAAGGGCAATTAGGGATGGGCAATAAATGCTGCCTTGCTAGCGACACCCATATCTCAAGAATGAATTAAAAAAAGAAATGGGAAGAGTTCCATGCCCCAACATTAAAATGTTCTTACATAGAATTTTACAGCACAGAAACAAGCCATTCGACCCAACTGGTCCATGCCGGTGTTTATGCTCCACACGAGCCTCCTCCCACCCTCCTTCATCTAACCGTATCAGCATATCCTTCTGTTCTTTTCTCCCTCATGTACTTATCTAGCTTCCCTTTAATTCTTCTTTCCATACTTGTCATTCTATTACTACTTGAATGAAAACCCGAAAGCCAACAGTTTGAATATGTACCTATCATTTTCGATGAGGGCGAGGTCATATTGAGAATACTCAAGTTTGCAAATGTTAGAATACTTATTTTATCATAAAACTATCATACCTCAGCATTGGGTCAGCACCTTCAGGAGAGGAGGGAGAAAATGGCAGTTGAAAAACTGTGTCAACAATCCATAGTTTGGAAACAAGTAAAATCTATTGACAAATAAAGAACAAAAAAGTTCCAAAAAATCTTTAAGGTGTGATCGAACAGCCATTATGGGCTTTGTACACCATGGCTTAACTAATTGATAGGACAAAAGATTAATGGACTCAATCTTTCTCTTGTCTTTCAATCATTCAACCTATATTCAATTTGGCAAGACACTACACATACACATTTGTTATTGCCTATAGCTATTGAAAAGCCAATGTCTGTTGTCTCTGCTCATCATCACTCCAAGGAATGACAATATTGAGCAATGGAACACTTTCCAATCTGAATCCAGTGACGGTATTGAGTGTTCACAGCTTGTACGGAGACAACTTGATGTAAGCATTGCTCTTTTCATGATCTCCCAGGGGCTCAGTGGGGGACTGCACTGTCTGCTGTCATATGGAGCCATGCAGACCAGAAAGTTCAGAGTTCAAACACAACAGCCTCTCCCCCCGCTCCCCCCCTCCACCATCCCAATCGATGTTGGGTTCGCTGATCTCAACCAGTGGTGAACCAGCCAGGGTTCCTGCTCCTGATTGCGCCCCAGTAACCCACAGTAACCGGCATGGACCAGTTGGGTCGAATGGCTTGTTTCTGTGCTGTAAAATTCTATGTAAGAACATTTTAATGTTGGGGCATGGAACTCTTCCCATTTCTTTTTTTAATTCATTCTTGAGATATGGGTGTCGCTAGCAAGGCAGCATTTATTGCCCATCCCTAATTGCCCTTGAGAAGGTGGTGGTGAGCCGCCTTCTTGAACCGCTGCAGTCCGTGTGGTGAAGGTGCTCCCACAGTGCTGTTAGGGTGGGAGTTCCAGGATTTTGACCCAGCGACAATGAAGGAACGGCCAATATATTTCCAAGTCAGGAGTGGGCGGAGAGGTCGATTATCACTGCCTCTCGCCTGACGTTAATGGGGTGGTAATTGCCTCAGAATGGGGTTGGTCGCTTTCCCTTCCGATTAACCCCGGCATTGCGGCCGACGCCATTTTGAAAAGGGGCCTACTGCTGGGTGTCCAAAGCACCTGCCTGTTTCAGGTGGCAGGCCCCTTCTATTATGGAAATTAGGGTCCTAAGACGTAAATAGGACCCCGATCGCCATTTTAGGTAGGAACTGGTCGGAGCATGCGCTGTGCTCACTGCGACCAGCTCCATGAGCGATGGAAGAGAAGAGACCCGGCTAAAGGTAAGCGTCAAATTATTTTTGTGGGCTGAGGTGGAGCAGAAGTACACCCCAAACTAATCTGGGCCGCTGCCGCTCCAGGACCCCCAATCACCCCTCCCGCAACTGCCCCCCCTCCGCCACCCCGCCGAAGCAACTTACTTTACTGGCTTCAATCCAGTGAGTTCTCATCCTTGTTTTCAAATCCCTCCTTGGGCCTCGTCTCCTCCCTATCTCTGTAACTTCCAACCCTACAACCCTCCGAGATCTCTGCGCTCCTCCAATTCTGGCCTCTTGAGCATCCCCGAATTTCTTCGCTCCACCATTGGCGGCCGTGCCTTCAGCCGCCTCGTCCCTTAGCTCTAGAATTCCCTCCCTAAACCTCTCCGCCTCTCTCTACCTCTCTTTGCTCCTTTAAGTCGCTGGTTAAAACCTTCCTCTTTGACCAAGTTCCTGGTCACCTGTCCTAATATGTCCTTATGTGGCTCGGTATCAAATTTTGTTTGATAATCGCTCCTGTGAAGCGCCTTGGGACGTTTTATTACATTAAAGGTGCTATATAAATGCAAGCTGTTGCTGTTGTTTTTGTTGTGTTGTGTCGGGACACTTGTTTGCCTCCCTGCAGCTCATTCGCCAAATTTAAATGAGGCCAAAGCCTCAAAATCACGGGGGTGCAGGGGTGCGGAGGGGGAGTTCTTCACCACTGGAATGGGCGACTGAACAAAAGTTAAAATTTATCCCCGTGTGTGTGTGTGTTGCCATCAGCTGTGGCCAGGATTAGACTCGACTGTGACACCTTCCAGAGTCAAATTACCTTCTGACACTCATTGTGTCGGCTCACAGAGGAAAGAAAGAAAGAAGGAAAGACTTGCATTTCTCCAGCGTCTTTCACATCCACCGGACGTCTCAAAGCACTTTACAGCCAATGAAGTACTTTTGAAGTGGAGTCACTGTTGTAATGTGGGAAACGCGGCAGCCAATTTGCGCACAGCAAGCTCCCACAAACAGCAATGTGATAATGACCAGATAATCTGTTTTTTGTTATGTGGATTGAGGGATAAATATTGGCCCCAGGAGAACTCCCCTGCTCTTCTTTGAAATAGAGCCATGGTATCTTTTACATCCACCCGAGAGGGCAGCAGGGGCCTCGGTTTAACGTCTCATCCGAAAGACAGCACCTTCGACAGTGCAGCGCTCCCTCAGCACTGCCAATTAAGTGACTGCTGTCAATGCCTGTTAGAATCGCATCCCCAGCAAGAGCCGAGGCTTTCAGCACGAAAGGGAAGAAAATGGGTGGAGAAATCAAAAGGCAAAGTACCAAGTAAAGGAAAGGCGCACCTTAACATGGCAGGCATGAGTATTGAGCCCTCCATTGCCCCCTCCCCCCAACACACAACTTTAAATGTTCCCACCACTCCAGCAGTTGGCTTCTTTCATTGCAAGCTACATAAATCTGCTCTAATGGAGATCAAACCACAAAGATCAAAGCCACATGGATTGGCAGAGCTTAAAAATACTTTCCACCCCTATTAATTTCTCTATAAAATCCAGAATAACAAACAAAAGGAAATATTAGAATGCAGAGTTAGTTGAAGGCAAACAAATAGGGAAACTCTGATATCCGGATCCCTCTCTGATTCCGGCACTTTAGAGATACAGGCCAGAGGGAAAATAGTCTGATGTTTATTATTTTTTTTTAAGAGCTTTAATAAGTAGTATTGGTCACAGCAACCATGCTTCCTCACCCACCCCCACCCCCGTCACCTCCCATCCCAGAGACCAATCTCAGCCAGTACGCAGAGGTTTTAATGGTGAAACTGCTCCATGGGATGCTGTAAATTCACACACATTGGTAAGAACTGAGAATTCTAAGTATAGAATCTTACAGCACAGAAGGAGGCCATTCGGCCCATTGTGCCTGTGCCGGCTCTTTGAAAGAGCTATCCAATTAGTCCCACTCCCCTGCTCTTTCACCGTAGCCTTGCAAATATTTCCCCTTCAAGTCTATATCTAATTCCCTTTTGAAAGTTACCACTGAATTTGCTTCCACCACCCGTTTAGGCAGTGCTTCCTCGATCATAACAACTTGCTGCGCAAAAACGAATTCTCCTCATCTCCCTCTGGTTCTTTTGCCAATTACCTTAAATCTGTGTCCTTCGGTTACCGAACCTTCTGTCACTGGAAACAGTACTCCCTATGTATTCTATCAAAACCTTTCATCATTTTGAACACTTCTATTAAATCTCCCCTTAACTTTCGCTGCTCTAAGGCGAACAATCCCAAGTACTTGCAGGAGCTCAATATTAGAAGAGAAAAAACCTGTGAAAAATAATCAAATTACACAGAGGACTTTTCCTGATGGATTTGGTTTTGGACTTTATGTGTCAGCCGTGGCTCAGTGGGTAGCACGCTCACCTCTGAGTCAGGAAGGTTATGGGTTCAAGTCCCGCTCCATGAGACTTGAGCACAAAAATCTAGGCTGATACTCCAGTGCTTTACTGAGAGAGTGCTGAACTGTCGGACGTGCCGTCTTTCAGATGTGATGTTAAACCGAGGCTCCATCTGCCCTCTCAGGTGTAAAAAATCCCACAGCACTATTTCAAAGAAGAGCAGGGGAGTTCTCCCCGGTGTCCTGGCCAATATTTATCCTCAACATCACTAAAACAGATTATCTGGTCATTATCACACTGCTGTTTGTGGGAGCTTGCTGTGCGCAAATTGCCTGCCGCGTTTCCTACAATGCAACAGCGACTACACTTCAAAAGTACTTCATTGGCTGTAAAGCGCTTTGAGACGTCCTGAGGCCATGAAAGGTGCTGTAAAAATACAAATACTGAGTTAGGGTTTGGATTTATGATGCAGTGGGCAGTGATAACAGCTGAATTGTGGACTCATTTCTATTCAGAAAATTCAACAACAAAAAAAATCTGAATTGAATTGAATTTGTCACTGGTCGAAATTAAAATTAGCTTCTCACTCCAACACTATCTGCCATGGAGTACATTCGAAGAAAAAAACTTGCATTTATACAGCACCTTATCATGTTCTCAGGACGTCCCACAGTGCTTCACGGCCAGTTCACAGTTACTATGTAGGCAAATACAGCAACCAATTTGCACACAGCAAGATCCCACCATTAGAAAATGAATGGATTACCTGATAATCTGTTTTTGGTGATTGCTGGAGGGAGGAATGTTGGCCAGGACACCGGAAGAACTCCCTGCTCTTCTTCAAATATTACTTTAAAACCGCTTACACCCAGCTAAAAGATAGACAAGATCTCGGCTTAATGTCTCATTCAAATGAAAGCACTGATTACCCTAGATTATGTGTTCAAGTCCTGGCTTGAACTCATGACAAAAGTGTTGTCAACTGAACTAAGCTGTCACTCTGTACAACTGTATAAAGTCAGGACTTGACTATTATTCCCATATCTGGGGAATTTTTCTTGCACTCATAGATGGAATAAAAGAAAATGCTGGTTGTCTGATATCTGATCATTCACTTATAGTGTTTAATTTATCTCTCTGCATTGAAAACTTCCTTCTTCTTTTCAAATCCCTCCATGGCCTCGCCCCTCCCTATCCCTGTAACCTCATCCAGCCCTACGATCCTCCGATATCTCTGTGCTCCTCCAATTATGGCCTTTTGCGCATTCACGATTTTCATCGCTCCACCATTGGCGGCCGTGCCTTCAGCTGCCTGGGCCCTAAGCTCCGGAATTCCCTATCTAAACCTCTATGCCTCTCCACCTCTCTCTCCTCGTTTAAGGCGCTCCTTAAAATCTACTTCTTTGACCAAGCTTTTGGCCACCTGTCCCAATATCTCCTTATGTGACTTGGTGTCAAATTTTGTTTGATAATGCTCCTGTGAAGTGCCTTGGGATGTTTTATTACATTAAAGGTGTTATATAAATGCAAGTTGGTGTTGTCTATTGATGCTGGTGTGATCAGTGATCCCCTGAGTTTTCCTCTCTTGTTTCTCTGAAGTGCTAATACCCCCTCCAGCCACAGTGACCAAAACTGGGCACAGTTCTCCTGAAGGATTTTGAAAGAGTAAAGAAGGAGAAGCTGTTTCCACTGCAAGAAGGTTGGTAACCAGAGGACACAGATTTAAGGTGATTGGCAAAAGAACCAGAGGGAGAGATGAGGAGTCATGTTTTTACGTGGCGAGTTGTTGTGATCTGGAACGCACTGCCTGAAAGAGGGGTGGAAGCAGATTCAATAATAACTTTCAAAAGGGAATTGGATATAGACACGAAAGGAGAAAATTTGCAGGGCTATGGGGAAGGAGCAAGGGGGAGTAGAACTAATTGGATAGCTCTTTCAAAGAGCCAGCACAGGCAGGATAGGTCGAATGGCCTCTTTCTGTGCTTTGTGATTCAAAGTTTGCACTGTTGAGTGGAAAATTTAACACCAGTGTCTGAACGTTCTTTCCACAAAGAGTGTTCAAAACATGGTTGTGGGTATGAAATCTCTGAAATAATTTAAGCAACAATTAAATGTTATGTTGGGATGGATGCAGTCAGCTGACCTTCCTCGTCTGTATCTTTCTGGTGATCTTGTGACTCTCCACATGACAGATACTGGTTTTAGTTCATGTTCATGATGCGGAGATGCCGGTGTTGGACTGGGGTGGACAAAATTGAGAGGTCGCACAACACCAGGTTATAGTCCAACAGTTTTATTTGAAATCACAAGCTTTCGGAGCTATCGATTGCTCCTTCCTCAGGTGAAGTAAATTAGATACAGAATCGCCAAAGCATATATAGATAGAAAACAAAGCATGTGTACTTTACAATTGCAGACCACTAAATTAAATCATCCTGACTGATAGTCAGGATGATTTAATTTAGTGGTCTGCAATTGTAAAGTACACATGCTTTGTTTTCTATCTATATATGCTTTGGCGATTCTGTATCTAATTTACTTCACCTGAGGAAGGAGCAATCGATAGCTCCGAAAGCTTGTGATTTCAAATAAAACTGTTGGACTATAACCTGGTGTTGTGCGACCTCTCAATTTAGTTCATGTTGCCAGGGGAAGAAGAAAGGAGAGACCAGGCCTAATATCTCCAAAGGTGAGGCAAGTTAGAAAGAAAAGCTGTTCAGTGACGCAGGTGATGACTTAAAAGATGGGGAGAAGAAATGAAATATGGTAGAGGAACAATACTCAGCTCATCGCTGTTGTCGTGATTCTGAGTAGGAGGCAATTCTTGGAATTAAGGACCTGGATGGATTCGGAAATCAAGAAGGGCGGATGACAATCTTCCCTTTATTTTCACAAACACACTCAAAGTCATGTCACATCCTCCATCTGCTGCTAGTTACAGGCCACCCACGTAGTGTAATAATATTAGCTGGACAAGGGTGACTGGTGCTTTCATTAGTTGCCATAGCACAGGATTTTCTGCTTGCAACTCAAGAATTCAAATGCTAGAAATGGCACTTAAACCCAGGAACAACTGTCTGTTCAGCTTAACTGCTAAGTATTTTTTTATTTTGCCAGGACATAGGGAGAGAAGGGGAGGCTGTCAGAATGGAAGCCAATCAACATGGATCCTCACAGGGCATTGGTGGGGAATGCCTAACACCTCATGGCACTGAGTCTAAAACTTCAAAATGGTCGAATGCCAACTTCACCAATCTTTTTGAGAGAAGACAGACAGACTTGAATTTATACAGCGCTTTTCACGACCTTGGGTCACCCCAAAGCGCTTTATAACCAATGAAGTACTTTTTGAAGTGTAGTCACTTCAAATTAAATGATGCCGGGCAATGGCTGCATCATAGACCGATAAGGGAGTAACATAGTAGCAGCTAGCAGTTTCAGGCACGAGAAGACATTTATTCCAACTAGCCCTCATATCCACAGTATTCCCTTGGTGCATTTCCAATAACTCTGAATCCATGGCCCTATTGGTAAGTTCCAAATCTTGGATGGCTTATCACACTTACACGCAGAGCAGAGGTTAGGCAGGGAGAAGGAGGAAAAACAAAGGGGCAAGTCAGATCAGACCACTCTTATGCCTCGTATTGGGTAATTATAGTAATGGCAGATATCTGCAAAGAGGTTGCATTCATAGCAGGTGTCAGCTGTGGCTCAGTGGGTAGCACTCTTGCCTCTGAGTCAGGAGGTTGTGTGTTCAAGTTCCACTCCAGACTTGAGTGCATAATCTAGGCTGGCACTTCAAAGCAGCCCTGAGGGAGTGCTACACTATCAGAGGTGCCATCTTTCAGATGGGACATTAAACCGAGGCCCCGTCTGCCCTCGCAGGTGGACGTAAAAGATCCTACGGAACTATTTTGAAGAAGAGCAGGGGTGTTACCCCTGGTGTCCTAGCCAATTTTCATTCCTCAACCAAGATCATTAAAAAACAGATTACCTGGTCATTATCACATTGCTGTTTGTGGGAGCTTGCTGTGTGAAATTTAGCTGCCACTTTTCCTACATTACAACAATGATTACACTTCAAAAGTACTTCATTGGCTGTAAAGGTGCTTTGGGACGTCCTGAGGTTGTGAAAGGTGCTGCAGAAATGCAAGTCTTTCTTTTTTTCCTTTCATTCCTCCCCACCCCGCACCCCCGCACCCCCCCCCCCCCCCCCACCCGCCCAACCATCATCCATGGAGCTGAATGCATAATAAAAAGAGAAAGAATTAATGGCATGAAATTGCATTGGGCTATTTTAACACAGGAGTTAATCTATTGAAAATAAAGAGGCTGAAGTTTCTGGTAAAATAGGGGACAAAGGAATTTCATACAAAAGAGTAAACATATTTGCATGATATTATCGAACTGCATGGTTTCACACTGCAAATCTGGTTTTTTAAATAGTGTACAGAATAGAAAGGAAGTAAAGGAAAAATAATTGAATCAAGCTTAATCTGAGAATGAAAACAGAAACTGCTAGATCTGCACAGTCAGCTTTACAAAGAGGGTAAGGTTTCAGTTGGGACCCTTCAACATAAACATATAAAATTCTTAAGGGGTTTGACAGGGTAGACGCTGGGAGGATGTTTCCCCTGGCTGGAGTGTCTAGAACCAGGGGTCACAGTCTCAGGATAAGGGGTCGGCCATTTAGGACTGAGATGAGGAGAAATTTCTTCACTCAGAGGGTTGTGAATCTTTGGAATTCTCTACCCCAGAGGGCTGTGGAGGCTCAGTCGTTGAGTATATTCAAGACAAAGATCGATAGATTTTAAGATACTAAGGGAATCAACGGATACGGGGCTAGTGCAGGAAGGTAGAGTTGAGGTAGAAGATCAGCCATGATCTTACTGAATGGCGGAGCAGGCCTACTCCTGCTCCTATTTCTTATGTTCTTAACAGAACTAACCGCTTTTGCAAAAGCAAAAGTCCACTATAAGCCCACTGTCTCCCACAGCTACCTGGACTACGCTTCCTCCCACCCCGCTTCCTGAAAGGACTCTATTCCATTCTCCCAGTTTCTCCGTCTCCATCGCATCTGTCTTCCTTTTTACTTAACCGAGGATTCCCCTCTAACGTGGTTGGCATGGCCCTCAACTGTGTCCGTTCCATTTCCCACACATCTGCTCTCACCCCTTCCCCTCCCTCCCAGAACCATGGTAGGGTTCCCCTTTCCTCATCTTTCACCCCACCAGGCTCCAAATTTAACGGATCATCCTCCGCCATTTCCACTACCTCCAGCGTGAGCCCACCACCAAACACATCTTCCCTTCCCCTCCCCTTTCAGCATTCCGCTCCCTCCGCGACATCCTGGTCCACTCCTCAATCACCCCCAACACTCCCTCCCCTTCCCACAGCACCTTCCCGTGCAAGTGCCTAATTGAAAGAAGAGGTGCTGTTCCTCAAGCTTACGTTGAGCTTCATTGGAACGGTAAAGAGGACAGAGAGGTCAGGAGATGCAACACCTGCCCTTTTATCTCCTCCCTTCCCACTGTCCAGGGTCCCAAACACTTCTTCCAGGTGAAACAGCGATTTACTTGTACTTCGTGCAATTTAGTATACTGTATTCGCTGCTCACGATGCGGTCTCTTCTACTTTGGGGAGACCAAATGCATATTGGGTGACCGCTTTGCGGAACACCTCCGATCAGTCCGTAAGGGTGACCCTGAGCTTCCCGGTCACCTGTCATTTTAATTCTCTGCTCCACTCCCACTCTGACCTCTCTGTCCTCTTACACCGTTCCAATGAAGCTCAACGTAAGCTTGAGGAACAGCACCTCTTCTTTCAATTAGGCACTTTCGATTAGCCTTCTGGATTCAAAGTCGAGCTCAACAATTTCAGACCACAAACTCGGCCCCTATTTTTTCAGATGGCAGCTGTTGATGTTTCTGCCATTCCCATTTACACCTATTCTAGCCTCATCTTTTGTTTCTTTACTTGTTCCATTACCATCTCCTTTTGCTTTGTACAATCATAAGAACATAAGATCATAAGAAATAGGAGCAGGAGTAGGCCATTCGGCCCTTCGAGCCTGCTCCACCATTCAATGAGATCATGGCTGATCTTCTGCCTCAACTCCATTCACCGGCCCTATTGTCATATCCCTTGATGCCTTTACTAGTCAGAAATCTATCGACTTCTGTTTTGAATATACACAATGACTGAGCCTCCACAGCCCTCTGGGGTAGAGAATTCCAAAGAGTCACCACCCTCTGAGTGAAGAAATTTCTTCTCATCTCAGTCCTGAATGGCCTACCCTTTATCCTGAGGCTGTGGCTCCTGGTTCTAGACTCCCCAGCCAAAGGAAACATTCTCCCAGCATCCACCCTATCTTGCCCTGTAATAATTTTGTATGCTTCAATGAGATCCCCTCTCATTCTTCTGTATTCAAGAGAATACAGGCCTAGTTTACTCAATCTCTTCTCATACGACAGTCCCGCCATCCCAGGAATCAATCTCATGAACCTTCGTTGCACTCCCTCTGTGGCAAGTATATCCTTCCTTAGGTAAGGAGACTAAAATTGTACACAGTACTCCAGGTGTGGTCTCACCAAGGCCCTATATAATTGGAGTAAGACTTCTTTACTCCTGTACTCAAATCCTCTTGTAATGAAGGCCAGCATACCATTTGCCTTCCTCATGGCTTGCTGCACCTGCACATTCACTTTCAGTGACTCATGTACAAGGACACCCAGGTCCCTTTGAGCATCTGCATTCCCCAATCTTTCACCATTTAGGAAATACTCTGCCTTTCTGTTTTTTCTACCAAAGTGGATAACATCACATTTATCCACATTATATTCCATCTGCCATGTTCTCGCCCACTCACTGAGCCTGTCGAGATCCCCTTGAAGCTTCTTCGCATCCTCTTCACAACTGACACTGCCACCTAGCTTTGTATCATCAGCAAATTTGGAAATGTTACATTTAGTCCCCTCATCCAAATCATTGATATAGATTGTGAATAGCTGGGGCCCAAGCACTGATCCTTGCTGTACCCCACTAGTCACAGCCTGCCATCCCTTTTATCATTTAATCACTCCTGCCTTCCGCCCTATCACAGACCTTCCCTTTTGTTCTTTCCTCCCCTCTCCCCTTTCCCTGCCCCTGCACTTGCTTAAAATCTGTTACATTTCTAACTTTTTCCAGTTCTGACAAAAGGTCATCGAGCTGAAACGTTAACTCTGTTTCTCTCTCCACAGATGCTGCCTGACCTGCTGAACATTTCCAGCATTTTCTGTTTTTATTAAACATTTTTGCATATTTTTGTACAGTTCTGATAATGGGTTCCACTGAAGATGTCAATATATCTTTCCTCCTTCAAATGTTGACTAATTTGTGGTGCATTTTTAGCATTTTCTGTTTTCATTACAGATTTCCAGCATTTTATTCCAAACTTCGAAGTCATGGAGAATGTTAAATTCTAGTCAACGAACAGAATGAGCCCATTTAGACTCCCAGGTCAAAACTGGCCACTCTATTCTTCCATAAGAACATAAGAAGTAAGAGCAGGAGTCGGCCATTCGGCCCCTCGAACCTGCTCCGCCATTCAATAAGATCATGGCTGATCATCGACCTCAACTCCACTTTCCCGCCCGATCTCCATATCCCTTGATTCCCCTAGAGTCCAAAAATCTATCTATCTCAGCCTTGAAT
This sequence comes from Squalus acanthias, assembly GCA_030390025.1. Taxonomy (NCBI): domain Eukaryota; kingdom Metazoa; phylum Chordata; class Chondrichthyes; order Squaliformes; family Squalidae; genus Squalus; species Squalus acanthias. The sequence goes on from CM059445.1 coordinate 61,409,312, forward strand.
ATACTCAAAGACTCAGCATTCACAGCCCTCTGAGGCAGAGAACTCCAAAGATTCACAACCCTCTGAGTGAAGAAATTCCTCCTCATCTCAGTCTTAAGTGGCCTACCCTTTATCCTGAGACTATGCCCCCTAGTTCTAGATACTCCAGCCAGGGGAAACAACCTCTCAGCATCTACCCTGTCAATCCCCTTCAGAATCTTGTATGTTTGAATGAGATCACCTCATTCTTCTAAACTCCAGAGAGTATAGGCCCATTCTACACAATTTCTCATCATAGGACAGCCCTCTCATCCCAGGAATTAATCTAGTGAACCTTCGCTGCACTGCCTCCAAGGCAAATATATCCTTCCTTAGATAAGGAGACCAGAACTGTGCACAGTACTCCAGGTGTGGTCTCACCAAGGCCCTGTACAATTGTAGCAAGACTTCCATACTCCTATACTCCAACCCCCTTGCAATAAAGGCTAACATGCCATTTGCCTTCCTTATTGCTTGCTATACCTGCAGGCTAGCTTTCTGTGTTTCTTGCACGAGGACATTCCTATTGATAAAATCAAACAAATGTTACACATTTTAAGCAATGTAAACATAGATATATCTAGAGAGCAGAGATTATGAATTCTAGACCAAAGCTGTTCTATTGAAGATTGTAAAGATAAATTCTGGTTTGCAGATAAGACAACTGTGTCAAAGCAAACCAAACGCCTATTTGACTAACATTATCTGACACCTCGTTAAAGTATCATCGAGCCTGTGAGTTGGACAGCCTGTGGTCACACTTCAGATACACTGCTGATCGGACTGGTGGACTAGCTGAGGCCTCCATAATCTGCAGCGAATTTACAAGAGATGTTTTGGAGCAACCGAGAATATTTTTTGTGTCTTCTCCCAGTTATAGGAACATGGGAACAGGAGGAGGCCATTCAGCCCCTCCAGCCTGTTCCACCATTCAATTAGATTATGGCTGATTTGTATCTTAACTCCATTTACCCGCCTTGGTTCCGTAATCCTTAATACCCTTACCCAACAAAAATCGATCAATCTCGGTTTTGAAATTTTCAATTGGCCCCCAGCCTCCACAGCTTTTTGGGGGAGAGAGTTCCAGATTTCCACTACCCTTTGTGTGAAGAAGTGATTCCTGAACGGCCTAGCTCTAATTTTAAGGTTATGCCCCCTTGTTCTCGACTCGCCCACCTGAGGAAATAGTTTCCCTTCTATCTACCCTGTCAAATCCTTTAAACATCTTAAACACCTCGATTAGATCACCTTTTAAAATCTTCCATACAAGCCAAGTCTATGCAACCTGTCCTCTTAAGTTAATCCTTTAAGACCCTGTATTATTCTGGTGAATCTGCGCTGTACCCCTTCCAAGGCCAATATAGCCTTCCTGAGGTGCGGTGCCCAGAACTGAATGCAGTTACTCCAGATGGGGTCCAACCAGAGCTCTTTACAGCTGGAGCATAACTTCCACCTCTTCGTATTCCAGCCCTCTTGAGATAATGGCCAACATTCTATTAGCCTTTTTTAATTATTTTTTTGTACCTGTCCAATAGCTTTTAGTGATTTCTGTACTTGGACCCCTAAATCTCTCTGCTCTTCCACAGGTTCCTCCCTTTCTCTCAGATGCTGACCCCTGTTGGTAGGCCTCCATAGACCAAATCTGATAACTTGTTCAAGTGGCCATCTGCACATGTAAGCCCAGACGTTGTGTTGATAACAACTCAACACAATCTATCCTCCTCCAACATCTACATATTCCAGTAGGAGTTACTAGATAAAACATAAGAATTAGGAGCAGGAGTAGGCCATTCGAGCCTGCTCCGCCATTCAATAAGATCATGTCCCACTCCCCTGCTGTTTCCCCAAAGCCAAGCACATTTTTCCTTTTCAATTCCCTTTTGAAAGTCGCTATTGAATCTGCTTCCACCACCCTTTCAGGCAGCACATTCCAGATTGCAACAATCCGCTGTGTAAAAAAATGCCTCCTCATCTCTCCTCTGCTTCTTTTGCCAATTATCTTAAATCTGTGTCCCTGTTACTCTTTCCAGCACTTAGCAATCATATACCATCTACTGGAACCCCGTTTTTACATAAGAACATAAGAAATAGGAGCAGGAGTAGGCCATTTGGCCCCTCGAGCCTGCTCCGCCATTCAATAAGATGATGGCTGATCTTCTACCTCATCTCCACTTTCCTGCACTATCCCCATATCCCTTGATTCCCTTAATATTCAAAAATCTATCGATCTCTGTTTTGAATATACTCAACGACTGAGCCTCCACAGCCCTCTGGGGTAGAGAATTCCAAAGATTCACCACCCTCTGAGTGAAGAAATTTCTCCTCATCTCAGTCCTAAATGGCCGACCCCTTTTTCTGTGACTGTGACCCCTAGTTCTAGACGTCTAACGTCTCATCCTAACCAATAGGGGTGACACTGAATTCCCCAGCTGCTGAAATCTGCCGAAATGCAACTCTGGGCCTTGTGACTCAAAGTGAAAAGGTTTTTGCTTAAAAAGTCCAATTTCATAATTTAATCCAAACACACTTAAAACCTAGGAGAGCAGCCCCTTGCCTTAAGGAGCCACCTGAAACATAATACTCAACACCAATCCATTAGCGCAGAAATTCATTGCAGTCTCCGCTGTCATGTATCATATTTCATATTCTTAGAGTTCTTTTTTGAAACTGAACATTGAAACCTGTGTCAGGCACACAGTTATGTTTATTCACCAGAACAATTTTGAAGCTGAATAACTCTTTTAAAAAGAAAACATTATAGGAATGAATGGCATGACTTTCTCAATCTGGTGGTCTTCGAAATGTAATTTTTAATTTCTTAAGCTACAAAAACAGAATTTAATTTAAAAAGTGATTGTTTTATATTTCCAAGTTGTTTATGGTCTGTCCCGTCAATCATGATATTATTGCAATGCAGGGGGTGGTAGGGGGAAGGGAGATTAGTTCCGCCCATTCCTGATCCTTCAAAGTGTTTTTTTGTGCTTAAAACAATTTGACTTATCCAATAATTTGTTTTAAGCATCGTAAATATCACAGCAAAGGGGGAATTTATTGGTACAAAATTGAAATATCAGATAATTTGAATTAAGAGAAACTGTTGCCACTGGCAGGAGAGTCAATAACCAGAGGACACAGATTTAAGGTAATTGGCAAAAGAGCCAGAGGTGAGACGAGGAGAATTTTTTTACGCAGCGAGTTGTTGTGATCTGGATGCACTGCCTGAAAGGGCGGTGGAAGCAGATTTAACTTTCAAAAGTGGATTGAAAAAGAAAAATTTCCATGGCTACGGGGAAAGAGTAGGGGAGTGGACTAACTGGATAGCTCTTGCAAAAAGCTGGCACAGCACGATGGGCCGAATGGCCTCCTTCTGTGCTGTATGATTCTAAGTGACTTTGAATTAAGAATGGACTATATTTCAAAAGTAAAATTAGCACAACCGAACCCATTTATATTACCTTGCAACCATCTTGGATGTGCTACCACATGGAGTAGTTCAGACAAATAGCATAGATGCATTTAAGGGGAAGCTAAAGAAGCACATGAGGGAGAAAGGAAGAGCAGGTTCTGCTGATGTATGTTTTTCAGGGTCCATGAGAGATGCATTCAGTGTCAATCTAAGTCAAAAATGGAGCTTCTAAAATGTTTTCATTGATTTTTGCTTATGTCCTAAGGCAGATATGTATTCACATTATTATATACAGAAGGTTCAAGTAGGTTAATATAACTGTGCGTATTTTACGTGCTAAAGATCAGACTTTGTGTATTAATGAAAAACCAAAGCTCACAGTTACCCCAGGGCTCCAACATAATTGTATCACAAGATGCGAGGTCTGTTAGATTGTTGGTTCTCCAATGTTTGGTGTCAAAGAAAGGCAAGACAATGGTTTCTGGCTGCAGTTATGTAAGTAAAGAGTCTTTCAAGTCAGTTTCTTCAACAACTCATGTGCTTTGCACCCTATCATGGACTCTACCCAACAGCCCATGTGCAATAGCAAAATACTGCGGATGCTAGAAATCTGAACTAACAACAGAAAATGCTGGAAACACTCAGCAGGTCAGGCAGCATCCATGGAGAGAGAAACAGAGTTAACGTTTCAGATCGATGACCCTTCGCCCATGTGCAATCTAATCTATCATGAACTCTACCCAACATCGTTTCACCTCCTGAGAGAACCAGGCAACGTAGCTTTCAAAAGGGAATTGGATAAATACTTTGGATAAATAAATTGGATAAATAGAAGGAGAAAAAATTGCAGGGATATGAGGAAAGAGCCCAGGAGTGGGACTAACTGGATTGCTCTTCGAAAGAGCAGGCGCAGACTCGATGGGCCGAATGGTCTTCTTCTATGCTGTACTATTCTATGATAAGGTGAAAACAACAGCTAGAGAGCAAGAATTCAAATGCGTTATTTTGTCCTCTTCTCTTGGTCAGTCCTATAGTG